>PVKS010047284.1:0-12894 GCA_004027875.1 Aplodontia rufa | reverse complement strand
TTCCCCCAGAAGAACTCCTGCATTAAATGGGTATCTCATGGAAGAATGACATCTGCTTCTGAGATGGTCCCCCCATATTCCCACTCTCCAGTCTCCAAGGAGTTCTTCCTACACACTCCACCCTCTCCCTCCCCCTCCCTATGCTGCCAAGTAACCTAGGGAGCCATCCCCCTATTACTCTGAGAATCATACAATTTGAAGTATTGTTAGGTTAGCCGTCTACCCTACTGCTTCCCCATGTATTCTAGCTTCCACAGATGAGAGAAACCATTCAGCCCTTTAGTCTCTGAGACTGAGATACTTCACTGAGCATAATTCTTTCCATCTCCATCCATTTGGCTGCAAAAGCCATAATATCGTTTTCTCTAATGGCTGAGTAGAATTCCATTGTATGTAAGTACCAAAGTTTTTGTATCCACTCATCGAGTGAGGGGCATCTGGGTTGGTTCCATAATCTAGCTATAGTAAATTGAGCTGATATAAACATTGAGGAAGCCATATCACTAAAATATGCTGATTCTAACTCTTTTGGGAAAATACCCAGGAGTGGGATAGCTGGATCATAAGGTGGTTCCATCCTTAATTTTTTGAGGATTCTCCACACTGCTTTCCAGAGTGGCTGAATCAGTTTGCAGTCCCACAGCAGTGTAACAGTATTTCTCTTTTCCCACAGCCCCTCCAGCATCTGTTATTGTTAGAATTTTTCATTTTTGCCACTCCAACAGGAGTGAGGTGGTATCTAATTGAAGTTTTGATTTGCATTTCCTTTATAGCTAATGATGTAGAGCATTTTCTCATATATGTATGGGCTTTCTAGACTTCCACTGGAAAGAAATTCCTTTTGAGTTCTTTAGCCCATTTATTGTTTGGATTATTTGTGAGTTTGGAGTTTAGTTTCTTTAGTGCCCTGTATATTCTGGATATTAGCCCTCTGTCCGAGGTGTAGCAGGCAAAGGTTTTCTCCCATTCTGTAGGTTCTTTCTTGATGCTCTTGACTAGATCTCTAGTTGTGCAAAAACTTTTAGTTTAATTGCATCCCATTCATTTATTCTTGATTTTACACTTGAGCCATGGGAGTTTTGTTAAGGAAGTAGCTGCCAACTCCTATATGCTGTAGTGTTGAACCTACTTCTTTTTTCTAGTAAGTTTAAAGTTGTTGGCTTAATATACAGATCTTCGACCCATTTTGATTTAATTTTTGTTCAGTGTGAAAGATAAGGATCCAGCTTCAGATGTTTACATATGGCTGTCCAGTTTGTCCAACACCATTTGTTGAACAGGCTATCTTTCTTCCACACTATGCTTTTGCCCCCTTTATCAAATATCAAATAGTTAAATATATGGGGTTTTGTCTCAGGATCTTCTATTCTGTGAAATAATTTTAAAGAAATAAAAAAATACCATAACCTTACAGAAGATGTTTATTCTTATGGATTTGGATGAATAGTTCATTTCAAAACAATTTAATTGAAATGTTTATAACATGAAGAATCACTCAAAATGCAGCATGATTTTACAGGACTTAAGAAATCCATTCTGTAAGTATCACGTGATATTTCTTGCTCCTTTCTGTGACTCTTCTGCTAAGTGATTAACATTAAAGCCATATTCATGATTGTTAAAAAAAATCATAATTTTAGTTATACCACTCCAGAGTAATGGTTTTGTGAAACAATAATTCATTTTAACATATCCATTTAAAAACTTTTAAGCATAACAGTTAAAGATATTTTATGGTACTAGAGTGGTGGCTCAGTGGTTAAGGCACTTGCCTGGCATGCATGAGTTCGCAAGTTCGAACCCCAGCACCATTTACACAATGAAGAGTATGAGCAATGAAAGCCACATAAAAAAACTAAATAAAATTGATTCTCTCTCTTTTCTCTCTCTCTCTCTTTCTCTCTCTTACCGTCCATCTGTCTTTTAAAAAAAGATATTCTTATACTTCATAATTATTTAGATGATATCATTCACCTATAAGTTTATTAATCAATAATTCTTCAAGTCTTGAGTTTAGATATTGCTTCATGAATTATTTTTTAAATGGATTTATACTACTGTACAGTTTCTCCTATTGAATACATTTAAGCAATGTTTAAGAAATATAAATATATCTTGTTTAAATTACAGAAATTTTTATTCACTTAAAAGAATTACACAAATCAGCCTGTGAAAAATAATCATCCATACTTATACACAAAAATTTTTGGATTGTCTCTCCAATTTTCTTACATACTTAAAAAATTTTATTTGAAATAGACATTTTTTATAGAGCAGAAAGATAACTTTAGTGGTGCTCGAAACATTTTCATTATCTGAGATATGAAATTGTCAAAGAACAAAACTATATTTTAAAAAAGTCTTTAGAAACATGGTTAACATAAATGAGTGTTAAATCTGCATTGAATTTCAAGTCATTAGCAAATGATAAACCTCTAAAATTAGCTATATTGTCATCTGCTCAAAATGTGGAAGAATTAAGCATTGAAAGCTTTCATTCTTTGACTCTAATGTAATACAGTGAAAACTTCATTATAATGTAATGTTCAAAACATTCCTGAGATGCAAAAATCATCCCCAATTTAAAAAATAAAATCATTTTCCTGTTAAGTTGACATTACAATATACAAACAACTTCATAAGGGAGTTCTTGAAGTTTTTAATAGTATCTATCTTCAAAACAGCTACTATTTATTTCATTGAAAGTGAATTATGTTTCAAAATCTAAAATTAACCAATTAAAAGCATTTACATTTAAAAACATAAGTACACTTCCTTAATCAGAGGCTTATTATTTCTCAAGATTTTAATAATAAGTACAAATATATCTCCCATCCCAAACTCTCTTGCAATTTACAGTATGATACTAGGAGACAAATTTGGATCCTGCTAAATGTTATTTTTAATTTCAATACATCAAATTAGTCACAACAATTTTGTCTTATAGAAAAGAAGTCATTTGTTCCTATGTGAATCTTTATCCACCATATTGAAATTCTATGCAGATGAAATTATTCAATTGTGTATTCAGCATATATTAAATTTTGCTTTTTATATTAATCATTTTGTGTATATCATCACAATCTTTTAACATCACTATAAGAAAACCATTACTCTTCTGAAATAGAATCCTAGAGAAAGATTTATTAATTTTTCCTGAGCTTTCATTGCTAACAATTAGTGTTTGAACTCCAACTCAAAACCAAATATTCAATTCCAAATTTTATCCTCTTAACCATTATATTCTACTGTCTAGCACTATTCTCAACAAATATAAAGAACAAAAATCAATCATTGATGTGTACTTGCACATTTTATTTTGCAACAAATTTTTGTCTTGCTTTGATTTTATGGTTAATATTTTTAACCATCAGAGACTCGTACAGTATATGAAATGACAAAAAAAGAACCTGTTTCCCTTGAAGCAACTAAATTTCATAAAATCAGGATATTTTCTCCAAAGAAAAAATACTTAGAAAAATATTAATAGAGAAGCTGTAAATCTTTTGTTAATAATCTGAAATGTACTTATTAGAAAAGAGCTTCCTCTGACAGATATATTTGTCGTCAATCTACACATTTAGCAGGTTGACTCACCTACTTAACCAACAGGCTGAGAGTTTACAAAACAATCAACATAGGTTCCTAGTGGGTTGAAAGCCACACTACTGCCCTCCTCTCCTCGTGTTGCTCTAGCAATCACCATGTTGTGCCCCTTCACTATTTGTGAGGCTGTGTGAATGCTCTACTGGTATTTGCCAAGGATCCTAGTCATGATCAAAACTACCCTCCCATCTGCACATCCCCTCATTTGAATTCTTCAGCAAGCAGCATAAGTAAGGAGCGAATCTTTGGGAGATATAATATTAAGTAATGAATATTCACAATTGTATAACAAAGCTAGATGCAACATACCTAAACATAACACATGTATCCAGGTATAACACCTGGATTAAGGTGATAAACATTAAAGTGCACTATAATGAAATTCATCAATAAAAGTAACAGTGGTTCATATTATTCCCTCTCTTCCTTCCTCCTTCTCTCTCCCTTTCTTCTTTCTTTCCTTTTTTTCTTTGTATAAAGAGCAGACATTTGAACATTGAGTATTCTGCTTTGTAAAGTCCTTGGGTCTCTGTGTTGTGTACCTGTTTTCTTGAAGGCTCTCTTTCTTTCTGTTATGAGGATGGATCCTGTTCCTACTTCCCTGCCCTGCAGTCCTGCATTATGTGTGATCTTTCCTTTTCATTGCCTTCTTGTTACAACTTCTTTGGTGACTTTATAGTGTCCTATATTCTATATGTTGAGAACTTAAAATAATGATTGCACACCAAAATTAACTTCTCCAATAAGCTTTCTTATGCCTATTGCTATGATCCCTACAGTCCCCGATCTGGGTTCAAGACTTGAGAGTTATTTCCAATTCATTCCCTCCTTTTCTCCTTTTGAGTCATACTGATCCAATCATTGTTCATGTTTTCTAATTTCTTTCCTTGACTAAGATCATCACTCTTGACTAACTTCACTTTCTCCAATTTCCAAATTGCTGTCATATTAGTCTTTCTAAAATTTCAGTCAAATTACAATATTCAAAAGACTTCCAATTTTATCTCATGTTAATGCTCAGAATGTTCCCTAGTTCAGACAGAAGGGTCTTGTTCATGTTCTCAAAACTTCCATTACTCAAGCACTATCATTTCTCATGTCTCTTCATTTCTGCCTCAATCTTGTCCTCTTTTTTTATATATCAAACATAATTTTGCATTATATTTATTTTTCAATTAAATCTATGATCTCTATCTTCTATGAATCTCCATATGCACTTAGTAAATATCTATCTTATGGTACATATCAAAAATCTATCCTGCAGTTTCCTTATTAAAACATTCATTTTCTCTGCCCCAAAACTCTAGTTCTTCTCTTTTAATTCTCAGTAAAATTTTAGACTGTCAATTAATTGACTAGATTTTAATCCAAACTAAACAAGACAATAAACTATAGAAGTATTCTTAAATATAAGAAAATATCATATTTATATGATTTAAAACCTGAAATACACCCTATAGATTGACAATACAACTCTGTCATTCATAATTAAGAAACTTCAGATCCAAAAGGATGGACTGTACCAAAAGATGCCTAACCAACTAATAGCAGTCCAACTTGAACCCAAGCCTGCATTTTCTTTGGATAATAATAAAGGGAGAAGGTAAAAGTGCCATTAGCTAAGCAATAGAGAAACAGAGTCTTAGTGTTTCTATTTTGCATTATATCTTTCCTTATCACAAACAATAGAATTTTTTCCATTAAATCATGTTCAAATCCTAACAGGCTGCTAGATAAAGGTGATAAAATAAGGCCAAATTAAAGAATCCTCTTCATTCAACTTCACAAATTAATTAAAAACAGATGGAGAAATGTACTTCAAATCCAATCAAAAGAAGCAGTATAGCTTCTTGTCATAAACTTCAAAAAGGTGAGGACCACAATAAACACAAGTGTTTGGTGAGGCCCCAGGGGACCCTGAACCTATGCAGCCTCCACACCAGAGGTGATGAATCTATGAAATCCTAGCAGCTTTTATATTATAACATTGAAGAATAACAGATGGCATATACTTTGCTCACATGGAGGAAGTAGAAATAATTGTAGGAGAGAGGAGTGAAATAGGAGAACAATTAGGATACATTTTTCTGTACAGTCAGTAAGACAAAATTGTGGTCCTCAAGCTATCATCAGAGAAATGACAATCATGCCTTGATAATAATTGCAGAGTAAAATAGTTTGCTTATATTAAATAGACTTGATATTTAAGAAGTATGGCAAAACTTTCCATGGAGGGTCAAAGCAAGATTAAAACATCAGTATTTCAGCTTGGCAAATAGAAGCAAAAAAGAAAAGGAGAAATGAACACATGTTATAATGAAGGGGAAATTTTGGAATGGAAAAAACAATAATACAAAGAACAGAAGCCAAATTCCTATGAAGCAACTGTACTATAGAAGAACTTAATAAAAACTTATATTTACTAAAGTGAAAGATCAAAAGTAAAGTTAAAATTCTCATCACACGATAAAGAAATACATTAAAATCGAAACAACACTAAGAAGCTAGATTTTAAGACACCCCCAAATGACCCACTTACCAATTACTCACACATCAAGTGAGCTTCACCCCTTCTGCTCCAGATTTTGCAATAAGTATGCAATTTCACTCTTAGATATGAACAAATAACTGAAGATTTACAAATATTTTGATACATTTCCAATCACTAAAGGCGAGAAAGAAAGGGAATTGAAAAAGTCAAGGCAGAGGGGCAAAGGACGTGAAGAGACATGGATACAAATATAATATAAAAATGATCATTCAACATACAAAAAGAGGGTTCAGCTGATACAGAAAGCAATAAGTATTTTCTCATAAAATGAAAACTAGATATACCATATGATCCAACATTTCCACATTTGAGTCTATATGCAAAGAGTTAGAAGCATAGTGTTGAAGAGATGTTTTATACCCATGTTCATAGCATTCTTCACAATAGTTAAGATATGAAAAAAAATCCATCAATGATTTAATTGACAGACAGAATATAAATATGCAATGCAATATTTACCCTTCAAAAGGAAGGAAATTCTAACATACACTGCAACATTCATCAAAACATTATGCTATATAAAGTTAGTTAGTTACAAAAAGATGAATACAATATGACTGTACAGATGAAATTATCTGAATTATTTCTGTGATAAGCATGATTGTCAAATCATAGGTTTAGAAAGCAGAATGGTGATTGCCAGAGGCTAAGGGGATAAAGAAACAGGACGTTGTGGTTTAATGTGTATAGAGTTTCAATTCTGAAAGTAGTTTGCACACCAATTTGAATATATTAATACTATTGAACCATACACTTAAAAATGTTTAGGATAGTTAATGTTGTGCTACATGTATTTTACCACAATTTAAATGCTAAGAGTGATAGGAGAAAACATTCTTTCCATGAGCCAGAACTTAAGGCTAAAATAAAGGAATGCTTGGAAAGCCATAAAGCAGTTAAGAAAATCAAATGTTTGATGGCACTTCAGCAAAAAGATGGGAGTAGTAAATGGTGTAAACCTTCCAGAAATAACAAAAAAGACAAAAGATGAAAAAAATTTAAAATGATACAATACAAACCCTGTGTTTAAACTGAATACATGAGTTACAGAAACGTAGATGGAAAGGAACTGATTGACATTTAATTAATACAATTTTATCAGATTGAAGAATATGGATTTATAGAATGAAGCCTCTACCAAATGGGCAACAGAGGAAAAGCGTTTCAAACGCTTAGAAATCCCATCATAAAATGAAGATCTTAACAGCTGTAAGAAAGTAGAGGAGGAAAACAGGCAACGAGAAAGGATCAAGAATCTCAATGGACTTTTTGTCACAATGACTGTAATCTAAGGCAAGGGAATAATGCCTTTAAAATTGTGAGGGGAAACAACTGAAAACTAGAGTTTTCTGCACAGACTGTCAATCAAGTGTGAAGGATGATGCAGAATCCAATACAACAAGTACACAAAAGGAAGTGACAGGAACATTGAAGGAAAATCCTAAAGCAACACTTGTAAAGAAGAAAGAGAAAGCAATCAGTTCAGAAAGAAGTAGAGGTTGTGACTTCCAGGGGGTTGGGGAAGTGTCTTCAAGAAGAAAATGAAATGATAGATTAGCTAATATATTTCAGTAGGCTTTCTAGGTATCAATAATGTCAAAGAAATTCATGATTGATGAATTATGCAGGAAATAGAGCTAATAAAATAAAACAGTTATGAATTCCAAAGCAAATAAAATATTGAACAAGAAAAGGCACTGCAGCCGTAGCACAACATTTCCCTTAGCTGTAAATAATATTCATGTATCATGAGCTGATGACTATTAAGAATTAACTCAATCAAGGCATTGGAGTGGTGGCTCAGTGGTTATGGCACTTGCCTATGAGGACACAGGTTCAAACCTCAGTACCATGTATGCAATGAAGTGTTATAGCAAGGAAAGCCACATGATAATCTAAATAAAATTGATTCTCTCCTTCCCCCCCTCTTACCATTCCTCTTTCTCTAAAAATAAATAGAAAATTAAAATAAAAAATCAAAAAGCATTGTATAAACATTAGGAACATGAAGGGAGGGAAATTATGAACACCAAAAAGTAAAAAACCATTATCTCTCATACATAGCAGAAAATTGCTAAATATCTAAAATAGGAAAACCAAGAGATAATAGTATAAGAATGTTCTAAAAATGTAGGCAATTAGCAGAAGAACCCACTCAAAGAACTTGAAATATATCTTCAATGCATTGGAAATCAATTGTGTCAAAATAAAGTATAAGATTTCATTGCATGTTTTCATGTTTTATAGTACAATTATTCAAAAATTACATACATGTGCAATTTTATTTAAATAAACATTTTTAAAAAACAAGACATAATTCTTTAGACTTCCAAGGGGGAAAAGAAACATAAGCAGAACTGACTGGGAGAAGAAGGCTAAAATCTGCAAAGGATTAAGGAATAAAGTTATGACCAAAGACCAATACACAGCCAAGTCCTGATTTTGTTCAATCATCCAGGCATTCTGAAACACTCTAGCCTCCACGGAATTAGCCATATAAGGGAACTTCTTTTAAAAATAAACAAACATAGTAAAACCTTTTGAACATAAAAATGTAGCAATCAAAAAATAAATGCAAAAGGACAATTTGCAGGGATTATGTTTAAAAAACAGGATACAAATGTTGTACCATTGGATAATTAAAATATAATTTATAAAAATTGATATCTATATAAGTGGAAAAAGGAGAATATATATGTTAAATATATTTCAAAGGCTACATAAAAGTGAAATATGTTATCCAAAAATATAAAACAAAGTAATTCCAATCCTTTAGTGTTTCTCATGGTTTTTCCACAAATGTAGAGGGAACTATAGGAAATATTTTTTTAAATATTTAATACTTCAGAATCTTTGTTGTTTTTACAATTATGTCAAAATAAATTGAATAATATCATTTCAGTTAGCATTTATAGTACAATCTTATTTTATACTTTTTCTCTCCTTACCAAATTTTTATCTAAGTTCTTTTCTGATTTATATATGCAAAGAAAGACATCTGAATTTTGTTAGTTTAATATTAATAATGATTGTTTCCTCTTGTGTATCCTAGATTATTATTTGAATCCTTTATAATAAATCTATATCATTTAAGTTTTCGCTTAATAAAAACATTTTAAAGGCAAAAATGTGTAACCAAAGTGAGTCAAAGGAAAAGAGAAACAGAATTACCTTTTAATGTCAACAGGGACAACCAAGTCCAAATTTTCTGTTACAGGAGTTGAGAGAAGCCTTTTTAGAATATCTGAAACCCCTGAGTATCTTTGGTTAGTTTGAGAAAGTCCCGATTTGGATGATTGTCTTCAGTTTCACCACCTTTTCTTCCACCTGCTTATCCTCTGCATGACAGGATGCTCTGGAATTCTGAAAAGAAGTCATGTCCCTCACTTGAACAACAATTTTTTCAAGATACTTTAACCTAGTTTTCTCCTGATTTGCTTTCTAGGTTTATCTCTAGAGCCAAACCTCATTGGTGTCTAGAATATTCTGGGCACTTTGATTTTATGCATGATAGTCTCCCATATTTATCCAAACAATTAATTTTCCCCTTCCACTCTACCATTTTTTTGCTCCCTATTTTTTCCATGTATGGCCATTTCCAACCTCATGCCCCACTTTTACCACACTGACCTGTCATTCTCTTCTGATAATGTCTTACCAATCTCTTTGATCTGATTAACAGGTTGATCTGCTTCTTGGCCTACACCACAGATTTTATTCTGTTGCTTTTCTTGTTTACATGCAGCTGTGAAATTGATAGTATCACCATACCTCCTCACTCTGGACAAAGGTACTAGAGGGAAATTCCTTAGGTGCCTATGTGCCACATAAAGATTAAACAAGATGATATCCAAAAGACTGTTTGTAGAATAAATAGTCAACAACAAAGTAGCCTCTCAAGAAAAGGGAGCAGAGCAGGAGGCCAGAGGTAAAGATGATAAACCATCTGAATGAAAAGACATGGATAAAAGACAAGAGCATAAGTATGTCTTCTAACGGAGATGATGGAAAGAATGATGAATGGATTTCTAAAGTGGCTAAGAACCAAGTGGTCAAGAATCTGAGCTGAGCAATGTGTTAAACCATTCAGTCCCAAAATGAGTCGAATCTGTACTAGTAGCAGTACAGAATCATTCACCTGTTTACTTACTGCATGATCCAGTCTTATACATGACTCCTGTAGCTCTAGGTACTACTTAAGTTGAGGCATGTTTCCTTACCTCCAGCCAAATCTGATGTCTGGTGTAACCTTTAAATGCACCAAAGAAACTGATTTGTATATAGGGGCCAAACTTAACTAAATGGAATATATTTAGACACTATATTAATATTCAGAATAGCAAAATGTCTCACCAGTGTTAGGACATACACTGGAGAAGTGAAATAGAGAGGGATGTGGACTGAGAATAGGTCTAGCATTCAGTTTCTTATATAAAATTTATTTCTTGAATTTATTATGTGAAATATTGAATATGAGATTATATATATAATTATGATATATATATATCATATGTAACTATATTTGAAAATAGTCTAGCTTCAGAGAAAGCAATATATTGAGAATATTTTTTAATTTAATTTAAATGTGTTTACCCCTAGGTACGTGCAGTGATCATTTTAAAGCATGAATAATACAAAAGGTAATTATGTTAGTCCACAAAGTATACCTTGATCTTTGCAAATAAAATATTTGATGAATTTAAAAAATAAAATGATAATGGCAAGTTATTACAAATTTTTTAATAATAAATTTGAAAGCATGTGAAATGAACAAATTTGGTGAAAGATACAAGTTTTAATTTCTCTCCAGAAGAAACACATAATCTGAGTAACCTTATATTTATTTTTTTAAATTGAGTTTATAGTTGAAGTCCATCCTAAAAATTAAACTGCCAGCCCAGATGTCATAATGAATGAATTCTATAAGATTCTTAAAGCAGAAATAATACAAATTCTACAAAATCTCTTTCAGAAAATTGTACTGGGAGTACTTTCTAACTAACGAAGTCAGTACTACCTTGATATAAAACAAGACAAAAACACTGCAGCATTTCAAAGCACAGTTCAACATCCCTCATCAAACTTACAAAATTACAGACTTCAAATCAAATGCAGGAATATATAAGACGAACAAAACATCCTGACCCAGGAGCATTTGTCCCTGGAACTCAGTGTTGATTAACATTCAAAAAGTAACAGAATTCACTTTGTAAGTGAGTAAAAAAGAAAGGAAAAAAATTTTTACACAAATACAGAAAAGCATTGGATTAAATCCAAAGGTAAAAATTGATAAAAACTCTTGGCAAACTAAGAACCAACAGAATTTAGAGTTGAATGTTAGTCTGGTTTAAATGTGTTCCCCAAAGTTCATGAGTTGGGCACTTAATTACCAAACTAAGAGTAAAGGGAGGTGGGGCCTAATTAGACAGGTGTAGGTCATGAGAACTATGCCCTTATCAGTGACTTAATTTCATTATTGTGAAACTGAGGTAGGTATCTCAAGAGTGGATTTGTTATTAAGTGAGTTCATCACCTCTTGCTCTCTCTTCCTCTCTTCCCCTTTCTCACACTCCCACCCTCCTCCACCATGGTGTGATGAAGCATGATGTCCCAGGCCAAATGTCAGCACCATGGTTTTGGACGTCCAGGCTCTGGAATCATGAGCCAAGAAAATTTCTTCTCTTTATGAAATGCTAGTCTGTGGTATTCCTTTATAGCAACAGAAGTGGACTAAGGCAGTTGCTCTGTGATCACATGTGGCAAGTCTAGGTCAAACATAGTATTAAATAATATAAAATGGTAAATTTAAGGAAAAAAATGGACATCCTGTACACTGAAATCTAAAAAGAGACTTAAATAAATGGAGTGAGATATAATAGTTAGAGATTCAAAGTCTCAGTATTAATAAAATGTCAGGTCTTGGGCTGAAACTGTGGCTCAGAGGTTATGGCGTGTGCCAGGCATGCAAAAGGTTGCGAGTTCAAACCCCAGCACATGCACAGGACAAAGTGTCAGAACAATGAAAACCACATGAAAACCCAAATACAGTCAATTCATTTCTCACTGTCTCTCTCTCTTTTAAAAAGAAAAATGTCAGGTCTTAAATGAAAAATCCACAGTCTCAGAGAAATCCCCATCTAAATTGTGAGAGATTTTATTTACTTTTATTTGCACAAACTGACAAATGGATTCTAATCTTCATATGGGAGGGGAAAGGCCCTAGTGAAGTGAAAATACCGCTGAAAAGAAAAGCAAAGCTGAAAGACAAAAACAACCTGACGCAAGACTTCTCATAAGGCAACCATGACACTGATCAGCGGACCAGAATAGGCAGTTCAGAAGTAGCCCCCACACTTGTTTTAAAAAAAAACATATGGACAATTTATATTTTAAAAAGCATGCAAAATCAATTCAGTGTAGAAAAGTAAGTGTTCAACAAATGGTGCTGGAAAAATTAAACATCCATGGTAAAAAAAAAAAAAGTACTGTATTGACCATGCACAATATAAAAATTTGCTCAAAATGGATCCTAGATGTAAATATAAAACCTAACATTTTTTAATTCTAAGAGAGAACATGGTAAAAATGTTTGTAACTTTGAGTTAGACAAGTTGATTTTATGAAACTAATAGCAGTGTATAAAAGATAAAACTTAATAAGTTGAACATCATCAAATATAACACTTTTGGTTTTGGAAATTAATGTAAAGAGAACAAAAAGAGCTGGGAGAGGTAGCA
>PVKS010047283.1:0-12902 GCA_004027875.1 Aplodontia rufa | reverse complement strand
TCCAGATATCATGTAATGTTACACAACCTAATACTTTTTTTTAGAGATGTTGTGGGAAGGGGAAGGGAGGGATAAGGGTGGGTAATTGGGGGGGCACTCTTGGGAGTAAATCCAATTTTCAGAATCTATATACATTATTTATTATTTTGTTAAAATTTATATGATTGTTCAACAAATAAATTTCTCAATTAAAAAAAAGATGAATAAACCAGACCCAGGAGGAAAAAAGGCTGACCTCTCGTATGAGGAAATGAAATCATAACAAGGGGAAGAAAATTGGGGTAGGGGGATCTCAAGGAAAGAGAAGAGAAATCAGTGAATTAGAGGAAGGAGATTGATGGGGAGGAAAGAGGGGTGGGAAAAGAGACAGATGGTAGAATGAAACAGATCCAACTGTCCTATGCACATACATGAATACACCACAGTGAACTTCACCTTTATGTATATCTATAGCACACTAATTTTAAAAAACCATAAACAAGTAGACTAGTGGAAAGGGAATGTAAGAGAGAGGAGGGGTGGGAAAGGGGAAGTACTGGGAAACAATGAAATTTCATGCTTATATAATTATGTCAAAATAAACCCCAATATTATGTATAACTATAATGCACTGAGAAGAAAGTAAGAAAACTTTACTACTACTTTGAACAAATTATTTAACACTGAGTATATTAAATCCTCTATAGAAGGGATTGGAGTGGTGTCTCAGTGGTTACAGTTCTTGTCTGGCATGCACAAGGACACAGGTTTGAACCCCAGCACCACGTACAGAACGAACGTTGGAGCAACAAAAACCGCATGAAAAACTAAATAAAATCAGTTCTCTCTCTTTCTCTCTCTCTCTCTCTCACTGTCCCTCTCATAAAAAAAAGAAAATCTCTATAAACTTGAGTGACTTCTATCTGTAAAAAAGAAAAAGTATTTTTACAATTTCATAAATTGTAAAGATGCATAAAGTCAACATAGACTCATAATATTATTGTCTATAATTTATAATCCAAATTATGGTCCTAATTTTTGTCTACTCCATCATGTATTGGGATAGCATAAAATTATAAAATCTTCAGGAAACAGAGAAGTTAAATATGTTGCATTTCAGGAAAAAATTGGATTGAATGCTATGTATGTATTTTTAAAAGTAGAATCTGAAGGCAACATCTCATTAATGGCTTTGAATGGTGAAAATAAGAGAAAAATTTAAGTGTATAATTTAACTGCTGCCTGAACATATCTGATTCTTCCTAACCAAGCTAAAGTTGGAAGAATTTGGAAGTAAATGTGCACATAAAAGCTATACTTCATTCTATTCATTCTCATTCAACTGTGACTTTTATAATATCAAACCAGTTGTTTATAAACATCAAGGCAGAATGCTCAGAATACTATATACTGAAATCAATTATGTGTAAGCAGCATTTCCAAATATAACACACATTTCATACAGTACAGTTTTGACACTATATGGTTTTCTATTTTTTTACATTTTTTGTACCAGGGATTAAATCCAGCAACATTAAACCACAGAACCACATCTCCTGTTCTTTTTATTTATTTATTTTATTTTGAAACAGGATCTCACTAAGTTACTCAGGTCCTGGCTAAGTTGGTGAGACTGAGTTTGAACTTTGGATCATCCTTCTCAGCCTCCTGAACTGCTGAGATTATAAGCATGTGTTATCATACCTGTCTTATTGTATAAAAAAGAATTTATTCAGGGAACGTTCTGTCAATAGGACAGAGAGCACTATATTGAGGCCACATAACAGTGTGGTTCCCATTCTAGGTCCATATTTTCTTCTTTAAAATCCATGAAGTGCGGGGCTGGAGCAGTGGCTCAGAGGTTTCCATGCTTGCCTGGCAAGCATGAGGACCTGGGTTCGAACCCCAGCACCACGTACACAACTAAGTGTTGGAACAACAAAGGCCATGTGAAAAACTAAATAAAATTGTTTCTCTCTTTCTCTGTTTCTCTCACTGTCCCTCTCTCTTTAAAATAAAATAAAATAAATAAAATCCATTAAGTGATATTAGTGAATACGGATACAAACTCCTGATCAAAAGATTTTTAAAGTCAATAGTGAAGAAGTACAAATCTCACACTCAGTTGATATCACCAGTTTCACAAGTTTCAGTATAATTGAGAAAAATTTTACATTTACCTTACTTCTTAGATAAAATATATAAATATTAATTTTGCTAATTGTGATCTACATCCATATATATGTATATACATATATATGTGTATATATGTATATATATGTACACACACACATACCTATCTATATATACAGACTAAATGCACGAATCAAGGATGAAATAAGTTTGGGGGAGTGAAAGATGGGTTGTCTTCGCTAAGAAATTCTTAGGGAAGATAGCAAGTCAAATCACAGCAAACGATTTCCCTGCTCCAGATTAGATCCAGAGGAAACTTACTGAACAGTACTATTGAAAGCAGGGCACAGAGACTCCTAATACATTCCTTGACAGTGGAAAAAAAAAAAGAAAGAAAAACTGGAGGTGCTATAGATGTTAGGCAGGGTTGACTGTGGTCACCCCTACTCACGTTATCGTAATTGGAAAAAGGGATAAACTGATAAAATCCTGGTTTTCTTACGGACCCATATTTGAAAAGAAAATAGGAATAAAAAAGAATTCTCAAGGAATAATTTCTGGAGCCCCAAAATAATCTCAAACATGAAATCCTCTTCCTAAAATTACATTTCTTAAATGTGGCAGGAACCAAAGAACTTGTAATTTTTATTTTTATAATCTGGAAGAAAAAAAGACAGTAAATAAAGAGGGTTTTTGTTGTTGTTGTTGCCGTTATTCAACATAGTCGTACATATTGGAGGGAATCATTGCTACATAGTTATGCATAGATGGATATTGACAAAGTACGTTAAGTATGATTCTAGACCAGTGTCTCCCCACTTCAACCACTCCCCACTCCCATGACTCCTCTGCTTTACCCCCATGCTGTAGTTAGAAATAAGCATATACATGTATATTAATTTTTTAATTTCTGATTGTGTGTGTGTTTGTGTGTGTGTGTGTGTGTATGTGTGTGTAGTTGGGCTTCCAATGGGAGTTGAGGGTTCCCATTTTCATTGATAACCATCCTAATCTCCTTCCCCTCCCTGCCTCTGTTCCCTCTCCCTCCAGCTTCATAGTTATCGTTCCCCCTGTTTATGTGAAAATTCAGCTATATTGAGTTTATCTTTTGAACTTATCTAACTTTCAATATGTCTTAGAACTCTAGCTTCCACATATGAGAGAAAACACTCAGCCATTAAGTCTCTGAGTTTGGGATATTTCATTGAGCATAATCTTTTTCCATCTGCATCCATTTGGCTGCAAACCCATGCTATTGTGCTTTCTAATAGCAAAGTAGAACTCCAGTGTGTGTGTGTGTGTGTGTGTGTGTGTGTGTGTGTGTGTGTGTTTGTGTATGTGTACGTGTGTGTGTACCAGTTTTTTAATCCACTTGTCCATTGAGGAGCTTCTGGGTTGGTTTCATAATTTAACTATTGTAAATTGAGCTACTATAAAAATTTATGTAACTGTGTCTCTGTAGTATGCTGACCCTAGCTGTTTTGGGAAAATACCCAGGAGTGGGATAACTGGATCATAAGGTGGTTCCAAAGCTACTTTTTTTTAAAGGATTCTCCACACTGCTTTCCAGAGTGGCTGTACAAGCTTGCAGTTCCACCAGCAGTGTGTTAGTGTTCCTTTCTTCCCACAACCCCTCAAGCATTTGTTATTGTTCATATTCTTCAATTTGCCACTCTGACAGGAGTGAGGTGGATTCTCAAGAAGTTTTGATTTGCATTTCTCGGATTACCAGTGATGTAGACACTTTCTTATATATTTATTGGCTTTTTGGACTTCCTCTATCAAGAAGTTTCTATTTTTTTCCCTAACTCATTTATTGATTGGATTATTTGTGGTTTTGGTGTTCAGTTTTTTAATTTCTTTATATATTTTGGATATTAGTCCTCTGTCAGACAACAATGGTATGACTTTAGCAATTAATAGCTAGAAAATAACAGAAAATACACAAATACTTGAAGATTGAATAATACCCTCTTAAATGAAGAATGGATCAAAGATGAAATGAGAACAGAAACCAAGAAATTCTTGGATACGAAGGAGAATGACAAAACAACATATCAAAATCTGTGGGACAGTACGAAAGCATTCTTAAGAGGTAATTTTATAGCACTGAGTGATTTCATCAAAAATCAGGAAAGAGCCCAAATATATTGACTTATGCTCCAACTCAAATCCCTACACAAAGAGGAACAACCCAATCCCAAACCTAAAAGAAGACAGGAAATAACTAAGATTAGAGCTGAAATCAATGAAATTGAAAACAAAAGAACAATGCAAAGTATCAACTAAACAGAGTTGGTTCTTTGAAAACATAAATAAGATTGACAGACCCCTAGCCAACCTCACAAAAGGAAGATCGAAGTAAAGCAAATCAATAAAATCAAGGAAAAAAATGGAGATATCACCACTGACTCAACCAAACCAGAGGGTTATCAGAACTTATTTTGAAAAGATATTCTCTTCCAAGTTTGATAACGTGGAAGAAATGGACTAATACCTAGCCACATATGGCAGTCCCAAATTAATATGGGAAGACATTGCAAATCTAAACTAACCAAACTCAGGTAGCAAAATTGAAATAGCAATAAAAAAAAAAAAGAGCCCAGGACCTGACAGATTCTCAGCATATTTCTATCAGACCTTTACAAAAGAATTAACACCACTCCTTTGTAAGCTATTCCATGAAACTGAAAGAGTCAGAGTCCTCCAGAATAAGGTGTTTTAATGGCATCAATGCTAATTATTTTCAGAAGTATGGTAGTTCTAAAATGTGTCAGCTAGGTGCAATGATGCACACCTGAAATCTCAGCTATTAGAGAGGTTGAGGCAGGAGGATCACATGAAATCAGCAATTTGAGGCCAGTCTGGGCAACAGAGAAAGCCTCTCTCTTAATTATGCCTGCAAGTCCTTGGATATGCCTTCTTTGGGTGAGCATACTTGTTTTTCCTTGAATGGTTAGTCTAAACCCATCCCATTGCCAACTGTTGTGTATGTGTTGGGTAGTAGGTGATCTTGTTAATTCATAGATCTTCAGATCAAAAGGAGCTATGATTGAATAGCTTTATTTAAGCACTTATTCTGAAGGGGTCATCTTCCATATCTGGGCCTAATTTAAATGCCAACATCCTGGAGTTTGAGTTGAGACTGTGAAGGGATAAAAATGTGGGGCTCTTACAGAAGAGGTAAGTGCATTTTGCCTGTGAGAAGAATGCAAACTGAAGTTCAGAAGGTTGACTTTGATGGTTCTAAACCATGTACACAGACTCTCCCTATGACAGAGCCTAATTCCCTGCCCCTTGGATATGGGCTATTCTTAGTAACTTACTTTAATTGAGTAAACTTTGGTAGAAATGAAGAAGTATGACTTTCCAATGTGCATCAAGGAAGGTTTAGGGGTTTCCTCTTTTTCTTTCAGAATTTTCACTTGGGAAAAGCTCTTATTTACCATAAAGTGAGGAGAGTCTGTCCACCCTGTGGCCTTCTTATGTTGTGAGACCTGATGCCTCTTCCCAATATCTGGGAAAGAACAGAAGCCTCTGCTGGCCCCAGTTAAACCTTCAGATGTAAACTAGTCTGAGAAGAAAAGCCTCATAATTCATGGGGAATTGGTCAAGTATTCAAAAGACATCTGCCTAAGTAGAAAGTTAAAATCAGCCATGAACATTCTTTTGACCGCCTAGCAAGGCCTGACTGTAAGGAAAGAGGCAAATGAAGGAAAGAAAGAGAGAGGAGAGCGTCAGCTCAAGAATAGCATGGGTTTATTCAGGAGAAACCTGCAGAGGTGGGCCCAGTGTCATCTGGGACCCCCTGCCACTTACAGCCTGGGGTTGATATAGAGGGAATGAGTGGAAAGAGGGCCAAGTTGGAAATTTTCTGGTTAAAATGGGAGTTTAGGTAGAGTGTGATTTTTCCAGTAAGGGTCCGAGTCAGTAGAGTTTTTGAAAAAGTGAGTAGGGGTTTTGCTGTCCAGCTCACATGAGTGATTTCTAATAATTTTCCATATCCATCATTCCAGACTCTAAAGGATATAATGAGTTGGGTCAATGATATCAAGTTTTAACTCAGCTAGTGTGTAAAGAGGCATAAGATTAATTCTGCCTAGGAAAAAGATTCCCTGGTTAAAATTGAAACTGCAGAGAGGTGATAGGAGGTAACTTGCTTTAGCTGCAGACAGGGTCATGTAGGGAAATTTTAAAAGGAGTGTGGTGGATGGTCACAATGGGCTTCAAGATATCCCACTCTGTGGTTGACACCTCAGGGAAGAGCTCTGACAGGGATGTTAGATGGGAAGGAAATGACATAAGAGGATAAAGGAGTATGGGGGCACTAAGGTAGGTGTTAAAGCAAGCTGGAGGCATTGAATTTGGTTTAGATGCTCCTTCCAAGAATAGGAGTTGGTCATCTATGTGTGAGTGGGGTCTTCCATTCAGGCAGCCAAAAACAAAAAGGTTTTGGCCAAGAGTTTCAGTCTCAGGTGGTGGGATCCAATTCTCTGAGGTCCCCATTTTCTATCTGCCTACAGATGATCTATCCCCTGCCTCAATTCCCTTCTGAAGAGGTCCTTGATTGCTGTTGGGGGGAAAAGGGCAATGACCATTCTGTCTTTTTTGTGCTGACAGTGGAATGTTGGCAGTCAGGGAAACTCTCCCTGGTTCTATTGGGGGGCCTCAGTAGAAACTGAGAGGGTCATATTTCCATGACCATCTGGCACTTAATGGAGTCTGGGCCTTTCATGAATCAGGGAAGTTCAGAGGTCCATGATGGTGGCAGTTGGCAGGTGACAGGACATGGTGCACATGGGGGAGGGATCATGCTAGAACAATAAATAATGCAACAAAACATTATTTTCTGCAAGCAATTAGTGCAAAACAATCAGTGTTATCAGCCAACATTTGAAAACCATGAAGATAATAACGTATTAGAAATTAGGCTGTCCTCTGACATGTCATTTACTTGTGAGTGGAGGCCATTCACAGTTTTAGAAAACTTAGTAGAGTTTCTAGGAACACATTAATTTTTATGATGGCACAGGTGTCCCCTTGAGGTGGGGAATGCCATATGATTTCTGCAAAGGAGCTTTTTATTAGCATAGGGCTTTCTTTTCTTTTTAAAGAGAGAGGGACAGTGAGAGAGAGAGAGAGAAAAAAAAGAGAATCAATTTTATTTAGTTTCTCATGTGGCTTTCATTGCTCTGAAGCTTCATTGTGTACATGGTGCTGGGTTTCTAACTCACATACTTGTGCATGCCAGGCAAGTACCATACCCGCTGAGCCACCACTCCAGTCCTGGCATAAGGTTTTTATGTGCCACATTACATCTTTTAGATTGATCTGATCAATAAAAATTAGAACTAAATAAACATATGAATGAAAAACAGATGTGTGAGAGCCTCTTGGCTCCTTTAGCCTTCTTCACCACTGGTGCCATCTGCCAGAATGGGTCAGGGTCTTGCTGACTACATTTGGCTTCCCTTGGAAACATCAGGGACATTTCCCTCTCCAATGACTATTCTCTTTGCAGACAGTGCACCAGTTGGTTTAAAGTCCTATTGCCAACAGAGTTTTGGCTAACCAAGCAGGGCAAGAGCCAGAATATTGACTTTTTCCTTAACCATTTAACTTCCTTTACTTTGATATCCTGGTTTTTATATTAAACAACCAGCAGATCAGTTTCACCAGTCTTAAAGTGGGAGTACTGGGCTTTAATTGTAATGTGTACAGTTTTATAATTACCCCTTTTATTTAATTAGGGTCTCAATTACATTATTTTAAGTTAGTATTATATCTTAGGTGATGGTATATCTTAACTCAGGTTAACCTTGCTTTTGGTACAGATCCAGAAACAAAGCAATCTTAAATTCCTTTTACCATTTACCAACAATTTACGTAAAAACACATTTAAAAGACTCAAATAGTGTTTCTCGAGATAAACAAAAGATATTCAGTTACTGCCTCTCCTGCACTTTCAGTTTTACTGGGAATCCCAGAAAAGTTTACAGTGAATACTGCTCAGGTCCGCTTCACCTTTTGACTGACAGCAAGATGATATCAGACTTCAAAGTCCTTATTGCCATGGCAACTCTAGGTCACTTTGGTCCATGTGGATTGGTTCTAGTTGGATTCTGAGTATGAAGAGTTATCCTTATGTCCCTGAGTTTCAGGAACTGGTCTCAAAAGTTCTCCTTCCGGGTAACTTGGATTCCTCCTATTAACATTATCCTGGGCCTGAATTTCTTCTGCAATAACAGGTAGTTTTCTGAGGAATGTGACATAGCCAGTTCCCCTGCAGGTCAATTGCCTTTTGGAAAAGAAAGCATGTGCAGTCAGCACAATGGACCCATTTGATAGAATAATTATCTTATCTGAGTATTCCCAACATTCACATTTGTCTGTCCTCTTACAATGGGGGAGGTTGAGAAAGGGGCAATCCTATTCCTAAGGATTCTACCTTTAGAGTCCTTAAATCATGCTGAGAAACTAAGATATTATCTCTCCCTCTTATCGAAGGAGTTGCTGAGTGAGGCCCTCCCTCTACCAAAAGTTGAGAAGCCATGAAAGTAGATTAACGTGGAGATGGAGTTGCCAAGTGTGATTGATTGACTTTCATCCATCTCTAGAGACTCTGCATTTACACCAGAGTCTATCCCTGGCCAGGGCATTAGGGTGCTTCTAAGAGAGACCTCAGTTTCTTGATTGAATGGATTGCCATGAAAGGAAACTGAAGCAAAATCAGATTAACATTCTCTCTACTAAGGCAGAATGAAATCCATGGACACAGGATCAGACATAGCAAAGTAATAGGATTAAGAGTAATAGAAAAGAAGCAGTACTCCAAAGAGGGAGGGGTCCCTTGAGAGGTTTTTCATTGAAGAGAAAAATGTGAAAAGTTGAGCAGTTTGGGCACAGAGAAGGTCTGGAGTAGACACACCAGGCTGGAGTAGAGGCCTGGACATAGGGAACCTCAGACCATTTGCCATTGCAGTGGAGAGTTTTTAAAGATCCCTATGAATTTAAGTCAGATGTGCCATTTTTATGCCAGTGACTGTTATTATCCAGCTTGTAACACTAGTCTTCAGCTATGACTATGTCTTGGAGACTCAGGGTCTGGATACATTTGGGAAGGCACCCCAAGGGGGTGTCTCATGGAAGCTTTAGTGGGATCTGGCCCATGTTGGATAAGATGGGTTGAGGAAGGCCCCCAAGGACTTTGGTGGAGAGAAAGTCAGGAATCCAGAAGAGTCAGAGAGAGTCACACACCCAGTAGGTTATGGCAGGTGGTGGATGTGATGTCCAGCAATGTTAATGGTCCTCACTGGAGCTGCCAGAAAGAGAGGTGGTGGACAGAGAGGTGGGGGGAGAGAGGGAGGAAACCAGTGGATGTCAAGGATGCCCCTGAGGAGCCATCCTTGGTGGGAACCTTAAAACACCAGTCCTGGTTCAGACCATTTGCCATTTTGCTTTAGGGAGTTACCAAGATCTGTTAGAATTTTTGCATTAAAGATCTTGAATTCCAAATTCAGACCGTTGAGTAATGGAGAGGTATGACAGAGGTGACAAAAGAAAACAAAGTGTCCTCCATTTACTCCTTGCCACCAGACAGAGGCAGATCACCTGGGAGCAAGGGGGCAACTCTGATCCCAAGGTGAGGACCTCAGGGTCTAGAAAGGAAGGAGTCTCTAGCAGGGTGCCTCTGCAAGAGATCTGAAGTCTTACCTCTCTGGAGAGATGATCAATATGACCAGTGTTGCTTGCATGTGGGAACAAAATGCAGAATAGGTCTGTGATCTAGGTCTGACCGGACAGAAAGAGGGGAGAGACAAGAATGAGGATTCCAGAGAACACCAATACAGAACTCATGACAGATTTTACTCCACTTACGTAGCAGTAAGGCTGCAAAAATATCACTGTGGAGGGGTTGATTTGGGGTCACAAATTGGTTGTAGTAAGCTTGCAGGGTGCTCTGAATCTCAAATCTTGTATGAAGGGGAAATAAAGAGGGATACACAAAGAATAATGCAGAATTTGAACGATGAAGATGGGAGGAAACGTAAGAGCTCCATCTTCCTGTCCTGATTTTCTGGACCATTATGTAAGGAAACAGGCGAATGAAGGAAAGAAAGAGAGAGGAGAGTGGCGGCTTAACAGTAAACACAGATTTATTCAGGAGAAAACTGTGGAGGGGGTCCAGTGGACTCTGGGACCCCCCCTGCTGCTTACAGCCTGGGGTAGATATAAAGGGAATGAGCAGGAGGGAGCCAAGGTGCAAGTTTTCTGGTTAAAATGGGAGTTTTAGTAGGAAGTGATTTTTCTGATAAGGGATGAAGTGAATAGATTCCGATAAGGCACAGAGTCAGTAAATTTTGAAATAGTGAATAGGGGGTTTGCTGTCTGGCTCACATGAGTGATTTCTGGTAATTTTTCAATATTCATCATTAACAATAATACCTGAAGATTCAAACTGTTTTCAAGTTATCTATGATCAATAACAATGATGAAACTCAAACAAAATAATGAAAGGACACAGATGAGTGTACACAAGATATTAAAGCAGTCATTATTACCCCTTCAAATGTTGAAGAAGTTAGAGAAAGGATTTATGGTACCAATTAAAAGGAATCACAGTAAAATTTTAGAACACATGGGGGCTGGAGCAGTGGCTCAGTGATTTCAACACTTGCCAGGCAAGCATGAGGACCCAGGTTCAAACCCCAGCACCACATACACAACTAAGTGTTGGAGCAATGAAGGCCATGTGAAAAACTAAATAAAGTTGTTTCTCTCTTTCTCTGTGTCTCTCACTGTCCCTCTCTCTTTGTTAAAAAAAAATTTAGAGCAGAAAACTATGATTTCCAAGATGACAAATGATACTAGAACTGAGAATAAATTAAATATTGCAGAAAAAATGATTAGAGAACTTCAATAGGATATATATATATATATATATATATATGAAAAATAGACAAAAAGAATGAAAGGAACACCGTTTTATGGGACCACATAGAGACCTAATGTATAACATGGGATAGAAGAAGCTTAAGGATAGGAGAGAGAAGAGAGATGCAACTTATTTGAAGAAAAAGTGGCCAAATAGATCCCAGACTTGGTGAAAATATTAAACCCACAGATCCAAAAAGCTCAATGAACCTCAAGCCAAAATATATGAAGAAAATTACACCATGTTATATCATAATCAAATTGCTCTGAACCAATGATTAAAAAAAAACTTAAAACAGGCAAAAAAAAAATGAAAAAGAAAGACACACATAGAGTACAAAGATAAGAATGACAGTTAAATCTGGACATGGTGGCACATGTCTGTAATCCCAGGTACTGGAGAGTTGGAGGCAGAAGAATCGCAACTTCCAGGCCATTGTGGGCAACTTAACAAGTCTCTATCTCAAAAAAAAAAAAAAAATATATATATATATATATAGGCAGGGGGAGAAGAGAGACCTTGGATGTAGCTCAGTGGTAAAGCACCCCTGGGTTCAATCCCCAGTAGCAAAATAACAGCAACAAAAGAAACCAATCAACCAAAAACGAGTGATAGTTCTCATCAAAAATGATTTAATTCAGATGACAGCTGAGAACCATCTTTAAAGTACAGAAGTAAATAACTATCAACCTAGAATTATTTATTCAGGAAAGAGATCTTTCAAAAACAAATGTGAAATAATGACTTTATTAGAAATAAAATAGTTGAAAGAATTCATCACCAACAGACTTTACTACAAGAAAAAATAAAGGAAACCAGTCAGACAGAATGACATCACATATAAATCTGAATCTAATAAAGGAATGAAGAGAATTGCCAATAGAAATTGAATGACTATAAAATAGATTTTATTATTATATAAATGTCTTTATATGGCAATTGACCATATAAACCAGACTTTGGGTTATAGGCAGAACGGTGTACTCTCACTACAAAAATACACAAATGTTAATCCCTGGACCCTGTGAATATGTTAGGGTGCACCATAAAGGAGAATACCTATGGTAGATGGAATTAACATTATTTATCGGTTGCATTTGATATGGATGCTTATCCTGGATCATCCAGGTGGACCCAATGTGATTACTAGGGCCTTATAAGTGAAAGGGAGTGGCAGAGAAGGGCAGTACGAAAAGCATTGATCAGGCACTGCTGACTGTAGCCTGAAGAGCACCAGGACCCAAGGAATAGAGATCACCTCTAGAAGCTGGAAAAAACACGGAGACAGATGCTCCCTTCCGGCTTCTAGAAGGAACACAGCCTGGAGGAACCATGATTCTAGCTCAATGAGATCTATTTCAGATTCATTTTTACAAATTTCAGAGTAAATGCATAAAAAATAGCACAAACACTCACAAAGAAAAAAAATTGAAGAGGAGTAATTTGACTACACTGTTATGTGTAATATTATACCTCAGGTCTAAAACCATACTATCATTTGAAGTAGATTGTTATCATTTAAATATGCATACAACAAATCTTATAATAAACACTGAGATAACAAAATAATTAGCTAAACAGAACCATAATAAAAAATCATAAAGATATGCAAGATATAGAGTAGAAGAAAAAAATGGGAACAAAGAACAAATGAGTCAAGTAGAAAATATTTTATTCTGGCAATATAACCTAGCCATATTGATTAATACACCAGTTACATATCCTTTCAATGTGAAATAACATTGTCACAAATGCAATAAGTACTTTGTCATATGTTCATTAATCAATGAATACTTTGAATAAAATCTCTCTAAAAATGAAAACAACTCAGAGATGGATCAAAATAAAATTTAAA
>PVKS010047282.1:0-12859 GCA_004027875.1 Aplodontia rufa | reverse complement strand
CTCTTGGGGGTAAATCTAATTTCCAGAATTTATATATATGTATTATATAATTTTATTAGAAGCTTGTTTGATTATTCAACAAATAAATTTCTGAATAAAAAAAGAAAAGAAAGAACACTATCTTTCTTTAATTCCAAATTGTGAGAGTAGAAGTTTATAGAAGTTAGAACACTTTTGACCATAAATAACAGAAAACAAAACAAAAAGGTGAACTGCAAAAATATGTTATGTCACCCTGCACAAAGTCTAGGGATGGGTTTCAAAGTTGGATAAGCCAGCATTTCTGTGACATAAGTGCAGGCTTTTTCCATGTCTTTTCTCTGCCATCTCTAGCAGGTTGATTTGCCCTCCTCTGTGGGCTGCTGGGTTCAGAGCATCATCCCAGACAGCAGTGACCAAGCACAAGTTCGAAGCATCTAAGACTTTTCCTTTATTCAGAATGGGAAGTCATTTCCAGGTATCCCCAAATAGACTTTGCTTTAAATCTTATTGCCTAAATTTGGGTCACAAATCCATCCCTAAAGAAATTTCTTTGCAAGGGTAATAAAACGAGTATCTTATTACACTCATAATTTCCTTGAATGTTGCATCCTGAGGAATGCAGCCTCTATGCAGAAGCCAAACACAGGGAGATTGTCTTAGCAAGGAAGCTGGTGACGGTGAGATTGTCAACGGTGAAGGGAGTCCCGTACAACTCAGATTTTATTAATCCACATAGAATCCTCACTGCTGTGTTCAGGTCTGGTAGAATTAGAATATTTGCGTGAGTTTATGTTAAACTGGACTTTGTTACAATTGGGGGTTGCAAAAACCAAGCTCAACATTGAGTTTCATTGTATTTTATAAACCAAAGGACTTGCTGTTAACCTTTGCTACTTTAAGCCGCTTTGCCTTGATTTTAGTTTTTCAGTGGCAAGGAAGCTTAAGATTTTTAAGTTGTGCATTTGATGTCACAGAGCCAAATTCAGTCACAACTTAGACAGCATTAGGTCTGATTAGATATCACATCTACAAAACTTTAGAAAGGTATTTGGGACCAGAGACTAGACAGATTGAATTTGGTAGTTCTTACCTCCATGCAGTAGAACTTACCTGACTTTCATCCAAACCCTGTGTATTTTACATTCTAAACATCAAATGTCCTAATATATATAAACGTCAAAATTAAAACTTCTGGCTGTCACACATATTTAAATGCATATGCAAAACAGCAAAATTTGTTGCTAAGACTCTAAGTGTTCATTTTGTGTAGCAGAACCTGATTCTTTTGTATGTGATCTTTTCACTTCTCATCTGTGAAGCGTGTGTTGAGCTCCTTGCCTTGTGAATCAGGTAGAGTTGAACTGACACTGATGGGAAGCGTTCATGACAAGTTGTTGTGATACGAATTTACCCCTCAAATGTGGGTGACCGGAAAATACAAATAACCATAGAATACCACTGCATTCAAGTTTACTCCTTGAAATAAGTGATCTTTTAGTCTTCTAAGACTCCTTATTATTTGAGATATAATTTGAAGAAAGATATTTCCAGCATATTGGGAGTGAAGCTCCTTTTCTTTTCCAACAACTTCATAATTTTTTTTATTTTCAAATGATAATGAAGAAACTGAAAGCAATTTTGATATGTAGATTTTCATACCTTTCCATAGCATTTTTACATTAAAAAGTAATTGCAATATCCAGAATATATGCATATTTTATACACATTTTATATTATTTTGTTAAAATCTTGTAAGGTTGCTCAAAATAAAAAATTTTTAAAAAAGTAGTATTATTCACCACAGATCTCTGAAGTAAGGCAGTTTCTTTAACTAGCTTGAAATTTAGGAAACTCGGGCAGGAAGATGGAAATTGGCTTGCCTCCATCTTCATAGGATTGCATACTTCAATTTAATGTAAGTCTTTGGATTTCATATGGTCCCTTAAAATAAGAAAGAGAAGGGGGTTTTAATGCTTGCTGTTTTGTTGATTTCCGTGTAACAGCCGAAAAATCTGGGCCAGGGGAGTTGCAGGATTTCTCCCATATTCCTATAGTGATTAACTGCAGCTACATAGGAGCTAAGAGCTCAGAGGTCACCCACACCATGGTTAAAAACCAGCCCTTCCTCTGCATATGTGCATAGCATGGATTTCTTTTCTTTCCCTTAAAATGGGAATAAGTCCATATCTGTCCTCTAGATGATTATGCAGATTAAATGGGAGTATGCCTAGGAAGTGCTGATTATACTCTGTCACCTGTGGAACTTGATAACTCACAAGGGACTACCCATAAATACTAGGTAACTCACAAGGGACTACCCATAAATACTAGGAAACTCACAAGTTTCTGATTCCTTTGCTTAAAAATAAGTTTAAAAAGATTATACTTGAAATTAGAATTGTCTTAGTACCTGGTATTCTGACTTAACAATTGAACGGATGTTATGTCCCATGACATGGAGATGACGGAATATGCATTAATGTTGAATTTTCCTATTTAATAGGCTGTTTGAAAATTCACTTGGATTCTGTAACACTTATCTCTCTTGGTGTCTGTCATAGAACACTGCCAAAGCCTGCAGTCAAAGAAATCTGGGTGTGTTTTAAATACGCACATGCAAGCGTGCGCGCGCGCACACACACACACACACACACAATTCAAGGCACTGTGTTAAGAGAGAGGAGATGCTAGTATTTACAGTGACACTATGCCTCTCTTTGCTCCCATTCAGTTGTACCAGTAGCTCTGACCTTAGTGATTCTACATAGCTGAACTTAAGCCAGCAAACTTGGATTTGCATTTGTATTCTCACCAGGTAACTTTTGGAAATGTTATTTCTGTTTCTCTCTGTAAAAATACAGCCTGTACATTTCCCTTGTGGAAAATGACATAAATGTGTTAGTATTGTCAGAATCAGATCTATCCTTCTACTGTTTTTATTTCAGAATTTTACTTGCCTTTGACTCCTGGGTGAGCAGAAAATATACCTTCCTCTTAGAAGTAAATAATCACCCATGTTATTTCCTATAAAATAATACTGTGAGATATTAAAATATGGATCCAAATGCTTCTGTAGCTCCAGGGGGTTTTAGAGGCCATTTGATCAAACGTCTTTATGTTAGAAATGGGGAAACTGAGGATAAGGGAAGGGGAAGGAATATTTAAAATGGTAAACTCTCTTGGAAACCGGAGACCTGATTTCCAATCCATCAGTTTCCATAGATAACATGCTTCCATAGTCAATAGAGTGTGTTGTTGTTGTTTGTTTGTTTTAAGCAGAGAGACAGTGTAGGAAAGTCAATTTTATTTTTTCGTCTGATTTTTGTTTTTCCCTCACTTGGTTGTGTCTGTGGTTTTTGGAATACAACCCAGGTCCTCCTGCATGCCAGGCATGGCTCTACTGCTGAGCCACCTCTCCAGCCCGTCAATAGAGTTTTAAAAAAAATTAACAACTAAAGTGTTCATTAGCAAAGAACTTATTTGATAAATGGGGAAACAAGGGCTCAGAGTGTTTCAGCAAAATCCTACAGGGCAGTTAATGGCAAAACTAGGACTAGAATCCTGGCTTCCAAACTCCAGATTCAATGCTCTCTGTAACTCACGCTGCCTGTGTGAATGTGTCGGTCAAGGGAATTCCCTCTCACCAATAGAGGCTGGAGGTTATTATAGCCCCTATTCTTCCTGGCGTTTTCCTTTTGTCTCTGTGATATAAGCCACCCTGCACACAGCTTAACACCTCCATGGCGACCCAGGTGCCACCTAAAGATGATGGATCCTTTACTGAGGTGATTCACAGCTCTCTCCCGCGAGGTGTGGGAGCATCCCAGAGGCTGCTTCTGTTTACTTTCGAGCCTCTTTTTTGTCTTTCTGTGTGTCTGGGAGAGTCAGCAGCGACCACTCTGTTGATGTATGATCTGATTAGTGGTGCTGGGGCTGCTGCTTTCCTCGAGCACAATAAATTCCAACCAGGCTTGCCCCATCCTCTGCCACAATGCCTGGGAACCTTCCAGTATAACCTTCAGCAGTAAATTTGACTCATCATCAAGCTTTCAGCTCCCGCAGACACAGTTTTGTACTATTACTTAAGAGCTCTCTTTAAGAAAAATTACTTTAGAACTGCTGTAATTTTACAACATATGCCTTGTGTCTGAGTAAAGATATTCAGGTGGAAATATTTGAGATTTATTACAAGTTTTCTTTATCCTTCCACATTGTTCTCCCCCATACTCCACCTGTAGGACTGTTAAAGTTTGTGTGGGTCTTCCCAGTTAGGTGTGAACTCCAGACGTGGGCAGGCTTGAATTTAAATTCTGTTTAGACGCTTATTAGCTGTGTGTGTTTGAGCACTTACTTAAAACTCAATGAGCCTCATTTTCTTAATCTCTAAAGTGAGAATAGTAATAGCACCTAACCTTCTAGGGGATTGTGAAAATTAAAGGAAATGATTTGTGTGAGGAATTCAAGAGTTCCTGATATATAATAAATGATCAGTAGATGAACCCATGCTACAGATGATGGTGACAATCAGATCTATGACGTGTTCTGCATAATAATCTCTGTAACTTTTTTCAAAGTAAGAATGATGTCTTTTGCTTCATTTCTGTCCTCTATAGCATTTGACATAAGTGCATATATCATGAATAAAAAATTATTTACTTATTTAGTAAACATGAAAGGAGACCCATGAAGTCTGAAATGACATGCTGTTTGTCCCTCAGATTGTTAGAGTCTGGGTAAATAAAATGTCACTTTTTTTAATCCAGCAAATGATTATTGCTTATATACTAGATGCTGTACTAGGTACTAAAAATACAGACAAAAGTTCTTGCCCTCGAATTCACAGGTTAGGATGGCCAAAGAGATGTTAATGCAATGCCTGGGTTCATACAGAGGCAAATATAAAAGCATCTGGTGTTAAGATGGGGTAGTTGGTTGGTAGAGAAACCACTTGAAAACAACAAATTATTGACTTGGGGATGCAGCATTACATCTAGGTATAATCAGAGAGAAAAACCCTGGCAACGATAGGATGCGTCGGTCCATGTGCTCTTGCAAATGGCTAATATGATGCTTCCTTTTTGTGCTTTGAATTCTGTAAGGCCTAATAATCTTGCATGTTGAAGGTCAGTTCTGATCTTCCATAGCAACCATCACAATCCAGAAGGAAAACTTAATTATATGTTGTTTTCACTGTAAGCAGATTCAGAGGAATTTAGCTTTCTATGTTGGTTTCAAAAAAGAAAAGATCAAATAATGATTAGTTTTTCAAAATCAATAATCCTTCCATCTGAAATATCTGTCACAAATAACTGGTGAGTCTTCAAAGAACTTATTTCAAACATAACTCCATAGAAGACCCAGGATGTAGAAAGAGCAGGGGTCTCACTAGGGGATAGCTCAGGGTACTTTTCTGTGTTTCAATTTCAGTATCTACAAATGGGGTGTCCTAATGCCAAACTGGCATGCCTGATTATATAGCATAAAATGTGGGGCATACTTTGAGAAGTAAAACATATAAGCAACTCTGTTTATTTTCATTATTGTTATTTTTGCCTGAAAATTTATTACAGTGAGAAGGTGTTCACTTCTGCCCTATCTTTAGCTTCTGGAGGATGAGATTTCCAGCAATATTTGCATTTATATAAAATTCTTTTACTGCATGTTGTAGTGGAGGCAATTTAGATTATGAGAAATGGGTACTTATTCTAACTAATTTCCTCCAAACAGAGGTCATTTATGGGAAAATATGAGTTATATTTTGAAATTTAAAAGCAAGAAGTTCTAGTACATCTTAGAACAGACTGGAATGAGGATCTACATCTTTCTGTGCCGAAAGGAGACTCTCTAAAATGGTTTCTTCTAGCTCACAGCTCCGATCAGCTTAGACCATATAGAGAATCTAAATGCTCATTAGAGGTTCTGACTGATGGATCTTTGATCAAGTGTCAGTCCTGGTCTAATCAAAACCAGAGTGATGGGTTCGTTTGGCACAAACTTGACTATAAAAGTGTATGCGTGTGTATAGCCTTATTTCAAAAAGGACTGGGCAGATCATTCAAATACTATCTGCCCCAAAAGGAAACATTGCATATACCAGACATAGTTCAAAAGGATATTTCTGTACTGAAAGTTGAAGGAGATGCTTGAGCATGAAAGAATAGGGTCAAGTTCAAGGTGGAAAGGAATTTATCAGGCAACCTTCTGAGGCTTGCAGTTGAGACCCCCACTGCCCTTCCACGTGTAGTGAGTGTCATCAGGGATGGTTCCCAGAGTTAAATACCTTTGTAGGAAGGCTCATGGACTCAAATGTTCCCCTCAGAAGTGGCTGTCAACTGAGCTCCATCATGCAGAAGCAGGTGGCGAGTGCTGGGTGCACATCTTCCAGACACCCCTGGTGAAGCCCATGGCGGAGAAGCCACATCCTTCTTTCCTCTGCCATCTGAAATCTCCTGATGGGCATCCCCAACAGGAAAATTGCTGGTGTCCCTTTTATTTCATCCGGACAGCACTGCCCTGGGAAGGACACGACCGTGCATCTTACAGTTGACACTGGGGATATAAATGTCGGAAGCATGGAGTGATACAAACGCCTCTTCCCTTCACACATGGACTGCTTCCTGGGAAGCACAGAAATCAAACCTGTATTATTCCAGTCATATTTTCTACCTGCCTTGCACAGTCGTTTTCGAGACACCTCTGCATTTCTGATTAATCTTCTATTAGTAATAGCTGTTCATGCTTTGCTGTCTCAGATTTTCTGTTCTGTTGTCTTTCTTTTGAGGGAAAAAATGATTTATGAAGACACCTGCATTTTCAAGTTTACTGCCATTCTACTCCGTTCAACTGTTTCTGATCGAATTAAACTTGATCATGATACATCTCTCCCTGCACGAAGGTCCTTTGCCCCATTCCACAACTTCACTTACCTTCTTTCATGTAGAGTGACAGTAAATCTGCAGGCTGGTGGCTCTAAGTGCCTGTGTTCCTTTACTGCTTGACTGCATGACTCAAGCTACTTGACCTCTCTGTGCTTTAGTTATTGCCTCCGTACCTGGTGAATAATAATATCTCTGTAAGGAGTAAAAGAAATTGTGTATTTGAACCTCGTAGAACATTGCCTGGTGTATCTAAACTCACATTAAATGCTAGTATTGTAATTGCCTCTTTCTTCTAATGGTATTATCATTTACCAGGCTTCCAAGCTAGATAGTTATTTCTGACACCCTTCTTTCCATCAATTATTCAGTATGATGCTAGTAATAAGAATGATAGCAATAATGCCAGCTAACATTTGTTGAACATTGACTGTATGCCGAGCTTTAATTTGTACTAAGTGCTCCATACCATTAACTTATTTACAGACATCCACCGCCATGCCTGGCTTCCATTAGATTATTTAATTTTCTTAATAACATTCTATTTTAAAGACAAGAAACATGATGATCAGAGCGATGAGCTCTTGTATGCAATATGACACAGTAAGTGGCAGAGCCACCATTTATACTCAAGTTTGTCTGATGCCCAAACTCTACTAACCTCTAAGAGATCCTGCCCCTGAGCTCAATCCCTTTGCCTCTAAAATCTCTCTCTGCATCGTCCCTCCTCTCTCTCCTCCCAAGCTTGGACAGCTCTCTTTTCTGAGGTGGTTTCCAGTGAGGTCTCCCTCTCCTCAGCATCTCTTTACTCAAACCATTTTCCAACCTCCTTTTAAAGTGATTTTTCTAAAATAATTAGTTCATCCCAAACTCTGAGTTGCTCTTCATTTCTGAAGTGTGTTGATTCTTCATCACCAATCTCCCCAACTTCCAGTTGGTCATCTAATTTTGTTGTGTTGCAATTAATGCTAATGTGCACCCCCTTTTTCACGTCTATAACTTTGTGCATACTATAGGACCTACCTTCTTCATGAGATTAGCTTGCTACTCGTTTCCAACACTGTTCAATGCCTTTCATTTTCTCGATCTTCCTAATCACAGAGTGACTGTTTTCCCCTTTACTCTCATAACTCTATACTCATACACTTGTATATTAATTCACATGCAGTATTCTTATTTGCCATTCCTTATCTGTCTCCATGGATTGAGTTCTCAAAGGGTAACTGGCACTTCCTGGTTATTTTATGTCTTTAGGTGAGTGCTCATATCAAGTCCTCATAAATATTGAATTTGGGAAGAAACAAGCAAATGAACTCATCTGCATGTTTAAGTAACTTCCCATGATAGTATTTTTTTTAAATAAAAATGTTTCCACTGGGTGCAGTGGTGCATGCTTGTGATCCCAGCAGCTCTGGAGGATGAGGCAGGAGGATTGCAAATTCAAAGCCAGTCTCAGCAATTTAGCAAGGCCCAGAGCAATTTAGTGAGATCCAGTCTCAAAATAAAAAATAAAAAGGGCTGGGGTGTGGCTGGACGGTTAAGTGCACCTGGGTTCAATCCTTAGTACAAACAAACAAAAAAGCTTCCTGTCACATTTATAGTCCTTATGTGTTTGAACTCTTAGTTATACTTGGTTATATGGTATTCTTAAAGTGGGACCTATTCTCCTACCCCAAAAGCTAATGTTTCTCTAAAAAAAAGTTTGGGACTCCTCATGGAACGTTTTCTCTCCAAAAACGTACTGTTCTTTGAGTTTTTTTGCTACAAAGAAGATTCAGGAGTTGGTAATTGAAATGATTAACAGGCAAATATGGATATTTAAGTAGTCAACCTACCAATTATTTGTTAGAGGTCTGTACCTCCAAGATAGGAGCATCTTTAATTTAAACATCTTTCATTAAGTCTTGAATCTCAAGTTTTGAAAGATAAATAAGTCACAGAGGCTTTCTGGGTGAAGAGTGACTGGAGGAAGTGTTACTAGGAAGGAGCTAGGAACTTGCTTTCCTATAGAGCTAATACCATCAACTAAATACATTGCCTGCCGTTCAGCCTTCTGTGAGTAAATCCTTACCATAGACACTATTCAGGGGACCCTGTGACCCTGACCCTTCTCTTGGCCAGTTGGACCTTAAGGGACACCTGGCCTATTCCTTGGGCTGGTTGAGCTGGGCATGTGAAAAATGGGACCCTGTAGACTTTCTCTCTCAGAAACATACATGGAGAAATATTGACATAAGAAGGTATTCAGCAGAACGCTGAGGGTTCATGGTATATAGCAGCATGTTTTATGGACCACCAGCATGAAAGTCAATAGGAATTCTTATTAAAATGCAGAATCTAAGCCTCCATCACCAGATTTTTGACTCATGATTGACACACATCCCCTGTTAATTACATCAAGGTTCAGTAATCTTGGATTTATAGTGATCATGGCTTAGAAAGTCATAGTGAACCACAGGCAAGTGACAGTTCCCCGAGAATAAACAACATTAGTAAGTAGAAGTCCTATGCAGGCAGACACATAAAGCATCATTGGTAGAGCTGAGGTTTTTGAATTCAGGAAACCAGGCTTAACGAGAGAACGAGTTCATTAGGAGGATACAAAACAGTCCACAGAATATGAAAAAAGGGTAGAAAACCAAGCTCAGAACAGGGAAAGGAAACAGAGCAGTTGCAGAGTAGCAATGGCACACCAAGAACTGAGGTCTTCCTAGGGCAACTTCACTGTTAGTTTGAATGAACCCCAACTCTGTTTTCCATTTTTGCATCATTTGGCTCAAGAATCATGGTCTGGGGTAGTGGTTGTGGAAGAATCTGAGCCCGCTTGCGGATTCTCAAGAAAGAAGCTTGTCTGCTGTCCAGAGAGGGGGAGGAACCCGATCGACTCCCTCATATGTCTGCCTGCTGTGCAGGAAGGGAATTTCCAGTAGCTTCCCTCCCCACCCCAACAAAGACACCATGACACTTGTTGGAGGAAAAAAGAAAGGTCAGTTTGTGGATGGTCATACTAATGAGCGAAGGTTTTCAGACTCCTAATGCTGATAACTTTTTGACCTTGGATATATATCCACCTTTTGGGGTCTGCTATGCTGTTCTGGTGGCCCAGTTATACAGTATTGTCCATATATATTTCTTATTATGGTCCCTCCTTTTTCAACTCAAGTGTGTCTCTTGAGCACCTATGGCTAAAAGAGAAATAGACCATTTAAGCTCTGCTGTAGTGAACTAATTGGTCAAGAGCAGTAAATATCCAACCCTGGGCCTCAGCTTTGTCTGTCTTTAAAACAAAAAGTTTGGGCTTTCTAAGCTTCCTTGATCCCCTAGATGTCTGCAGTAATGGTCCTCACCCATTTATCACCCAGTTGCTCCTGCATCACTGTTCATAAAGTCTATAAATGCATCAAAAGATTCACCAAATTCCAGAGGAAAATAATTTTAAAAGATTATTGTTGTTTTTGGCGATATGTATTTGGTATGCTTGCCTGCTGTTTGTTACTTTCTCAGTTTGCCCTACAACATAGAAATGAAAACAATATTATAGTGCTCCCAGCCTAGGCTCTGATGGTTTGGCCTGTGTTAACCTTGTCTGACATCCACATTGGACAGTTGTCCCACAGAGCCCCACACTGGAGAAGCCCTAGGAATCCTAATACCCATTAGTCACCACAGCGTAAGGCATGATTCACTTTATTCTGGGCCTATGCGTTTTTCTATTTAAAAAGAGAAAAAACTTAAATGTATTTTCCTTTGTTTTTACTAACTGTGAAAAGTGGCTACTGAATTGGGATCTATGCCTACTTCCTGAGTTTCTCTTGGAACTTCAGAAGTGATCTGTAAAAACATGACATAAAGGAAAAGGACTTTATTGTTCCTCTTGTGGGCAGTATATTTACTAGGGTATGAAAATATTAGTAAGATGACTTTGGTTTTTAAACATGGGTCATTGCTGGTTTTGGATTGTTTTGAGTTCTTTGGAAGAATGTGGTAGACATGTAATCTATCCTGTGTCCAGAGAGGAATTATAAACTCCAGTGTCTACAAGAGCCAAGCAGGACATTAAAGAATATGATAATTGGTACAACAGCAAATGGTAAGGTCCCTGGAGTAAAAGAATGTCCTGTGTAAAAGAATGTGGGAGGGCTGGTGGTGCAGATCGGTGTCAGAGCACTCAGATGCCCAAGACCCTGGGTCAGGTTCTCAGCACTGCAGGGGTTTGGTGGCAGTGTCCAAGGCTTAGCCAGCCGTTGCCCATTTGGGAATGCACATCTTATGTTGCCTCATTATATGATTTTTGAAAATGACCCAGAATTTGGGACTTTTGGCCTTTGTGTAAATTCCCATGATTTTTAGATGTTGTCAGTAAGTTTACTTACAAACAAAACTCTGCAGGTCAAGTAATAAATATCTACAGTCTAAATGTAACCAAATATAAACCCTGCCCTAAAGAAACACTACATATGAAATAGAATGGAAATGATTCAGTCATCCTAATGTTGAGCTATATGATGTTAAAATCAAAACTCTTTTAAATTATGTGGATATTCAACATTGAGGTAGTGGAATTATATAGACAATTGAATAATTCTTTTTATTGTTGTTTTTGCCATTGATTTTTGAGATCAGCTATTAGAGAAAGGAATAATGAAACTAAACTGTATTTTAGAATCCCAAAGACCTTGATTTGAGTTCTAAAAAAAACCATAAATTAGCCCAAAGAAAAAGCATAACTTACCAGACTTTGTTAATTTTCTTCATTTGGAAAATAGGAAAATATTTCAGACATCATAGGTACAGGAGAATATTAAATAAGATAATATGTATGAAACTCATGTGCCAAGTGATCCTCCTTGCCCTTGACTTAACTCCATATCCAAAGCCTGGATATGGGTCATTTCAAACCCACTTCTTGACATGGCTCAGTGTGAGATCGTCAAGCCTCACACATTGTTTCTTTATTCTGAGTTCCCATGGCCTTCTCTCTCTCTCAGGCCTGCATTAGACCCAGACATAGAACCTGCTACTTCTGGATTTTCCATAAAAAGTCCAGTCACCTTTAATATTCTGAGGATTGGTAAATTTGGTGTAGAGTCTTAGAAATCCCAAGCTAGGGATAACAAACATTTCCCAGTTCCTCCACCTTTCTTATTTGCTATCACCTCTGCTTCCTAAAGTCTATGCTTCTGATCCTTGAAAGAATCCTTAGGCCCTCTGAAAATATGGTATTTAAAATATTTCTTCATCTGTTGCTTGATTGGCTTCCCAGTGTTCTTACCACCACCTACAAGGCTCTACGTGATCTTCTGTCCTCACCCCTCCACACGTCTGTACACTATTGATTACTGTGATCTCTAATTACTCCTTATTACTCAGAGACATGCTTATATTTTTGCTTGCCCTCTACCCCCCTTCCCCACAGTTATCTCATCAGTTTCATGGTTTGAATGACGGCTATATATGCTATGACATCCCTGTTTTGGCTTCCAACTTAGACCAAACTCCCAAACTCCAGAACTCTATATCCACCTGCTTACTTAGCATTTGTTAGCTATCTGATAATATATGTATGAATTGTGATACATCCAAAACTGAGCCAAACTCCTGATCTTGCCTGCAGAACTCTTCCAGTGTGTCTTGTAAGAAGGATGTCAAATAGTGTTGGATGCTTTTTATACCTCAGGTTGCATAATGGTTGAGAATTGACCTTTGGATTTAGCAACGTGATAGGCATTCACACCTCAGGAAGGAATTGGAAGTCAGATTGGATTTAAGAGAAAAAGGGGGGAGAATAATTAAACATCCACAGAGAAAACATTTAATAGAGCTCTGCCATCTATGGAAGTGGTAGCTGGGAATGGAGTTTTTCTTAAAGATTGATGGATATAGCAGTGCACTTGTAGGCTGATGGAATTGACCCAAACAATAGGAAGAAATTGGAGCGAGAATTGCTGGAATTGTGTCCTGAGTAGGTGAGAGAAGATTGATTGGATCAAGTATGTAAGGGG
>PVKS010047281.1:0-12894 GCA_004027875.1 Aplodontia rufa | reverse complement strand
TTACAGTGACACAGCAATATCGATGTTCATTGCAGCACAATTTACCATTGCTAGGCTATGGAAACAACCCCGGTGTCCCTCACAGGAAGAATGGATCCAAAAACTGTGGTACATTTATACCATGGAATATTACACAGCAATTAGAAACAATGATCTTGCAGCCTTCGAGGGTAAATGGATGGTTATGGAAGAGATCATGATGAGTAAAATCAGCTTAACCCAGAGATCTAAGGGTCGATTGTCTCCACTCATCTGTGGAGGTGGGGTCTAGACCCTAGACAATGAGAAAGTTGGTCTAGAAACATGAGTTAAATTCAGATAAGATGTAATGCTTTACAATCTAATACTATTTTTAGAGTTATAATGGGAAGGGGAAGGGAGGGATAAAGGAGGGTAATTGGGGGGGGGCACTCCTGGGGATAATTGCAATGTCCAGAATATATACATATCTTATACACATTTTATATTGTTTTGTTAAAATCTTGTAAGGTTGCTCAAAAATAAAAAAATAAAAAAAGATTGCATATCATCATTAGCAATATCTGCTCCTTGATTTTGAAACCGTAACATAACACCTCTGTCTTTGTTTTGTATTCTTTCCATTAAAGGGGAAAATGATCTTTTATCATAAAAAAAAGAAAGAGAAGGTGGTGAAAATAAATTGAACAAATTATCTTATGTGCATGTATAAATATGGCATAATGAATCCCACTATTATGTGTAATTATAATGAACCAATAAAATAAAAAATAAGAAAATGTTTAAAAATGGCTGCTTAAGAGTTTGTGAAAACCAAAACTTCCTCTTGCCTCTACATCTCTGACTGCTCTACAGTGTGTGTGGCATGCTATTTCCGTTGAAATGTTACTATTTTTTCCTGAGGGTAAATCTAGTATCCAGAAACTATACACATTTTATATTATTTTGTTAAAAACTTGTATGGTTGTTCAAAAATAAAAATTAAAAAATGAAATAAAAAAATAAAAAAATTGTTTCTTTTTTAGATATACATGACATTGGAATATACCAGGACATAATTATAAAAGCATGGAGCATAACTTTTCAGTTCTCAGTATTTCCCCTTTCCCTCCCTTCCTCCCTCCACCAGTTCTTTTTAGTTATATATTACAATAGAATGTATAATGACATAATTATAATAGTATGTATTATAATTAGTTCCATTTCAGTCCTCAATATTGTCTCTTCCCCTCCTTTCTTCCCACCCCTTGTCTTTTTTAGATGTTCATGATAATAGAATAGTCAATGATATAATTATAGATGTATGGCGTAAAATTTATTTCAATTCCATCCCAAATATTTCCCCTTCCTAGTCTCTACCCTCTACTGATCTTTATTATTTACTCATAGTTCTTTTGTTTTGTGTTTCTATTTAGTGACTTGTTGATGAACAGGTTGACACAATTCACTATGGTGTGTTCATATGTGAACATAGGAAAGTTAAGTCTGATTCACTTCATGTACTTTCCCTATCTCATCCCTCCTTCCTATGTTTCTTTCCCTTGGTCTGTTCGTGTGATCTTTTCCTTATTTTTTTATGAGGTAGTGTTCTTTTAAAAAAATTATTTGGAAAATATCTCTCTAATTGTTTCTCAAAATGGCAGTATCATGGTGTGTACACATAATTGAATACATAAGTTTCTATGGACTGGCCTTAATAACATTTTAGAAACCAGATTTTTATCATTGTATTAATCTGCACTATGAAAAGCTCCTTCTGGTTTTATATATTTCAAGACAAAAACTAAATACACAAATTGCTTCAAATTAGAGTGATTAGTTTTTGTCTTTAAAATTCAATTTTCATGGCAGTCACATGGCTAAATTATGCTCAGGCACCATGTGAATGTGCCTCCTTGGGCATTAATATAATTTCATAGGTCAGAGTGAGTCTCTGCATGTCCCTAGGCAGTCTCAGCTAGAGTCTGGTTAATGATGGGGAGCTGTGATGTTGCCTGGACAACAGGTGATCCAATCACAGGACGGAAGATGTTCTTTGAAGACAACACATGCAGAACATTGAGATATGACTGTAAATGAAGACACTATTCAAATATCACTTGGAAAGTCACAGCCTGATTCAGAGAGGAAAGTTACATGCATATCCCTTACTATAAGAAGGTGGATGGGTTTTATGTCCACAGTTCTACACTAACACTGAGAATAGTTTCCTTAGTAATTCCCCAAAGGTAGTGGAGGGAAGAAGGGCTCAGGATATTTTTGAGAACTATTTTATTTTTGTTAGATTTTCTGGAATATGATTGGTTTTGAGTAAATTTTTAAAATGTTCTTTATAATCTGAATATGTGGTGATCATTTAGCATACTTACAGCATGTTTGCCTATCTACTTGAAGTTAATCATAATATAGTGATACAAGTAGCACAGAGTGTCTCACCTAGTAAGGAAAAGGTGAATATTATCCTCCGTCATACCACTGCTCATCATACATGCAGTATCACTTTTTAACTCTTTATTTAATCAATTTCATGCTTGTAGAAAAATTGCAGAACTAGGATAAATAACTCTTGCCAGTGTTTATATTTTACCACGTTTGCTGAATTGTTCTCTTTCTCTCTCTGAAAGCACACACACACACATAGGTTTTGCTTTGTTTTTGCTGATCCATTTAAGAACAAATTGCACATGTATTTCTTGTTTTCACTTTACCCTTAAATACTTTAGTATCTATTTTCTAAATGCCAGGACATTCTTTTTCATAATCAGCGTACATTTAGAAAAATGGGAAATAGCAATTTTACACAATTACCTAATCTACATCCTTTATTCCTTCATTTAAATTCAGTATTTGTCCTAATAATAAATGACATTTGTAGAAAAGAAACACACACTAACTAACTTTCCACTTCCCTTCCTCCACCTCTGTCCAAGACCTAGTCTAGGTTAACAAGCAGTATATTCCTGTTCTTTTTAATGTCTTTTCCTCCCTATATTTTAGAGGATATATTTTTATTACACCTATGTAGGGAAAGGTCATAAGGCAGGCATTGTGGGGCTCAGGGGGTTTATGTCTGTGGTCACAGCAGGGGACACCTGGTCCTCATATATCCTTATCTACACTCCCTGAGTTCTTTAGTCCATCCTCTATGATTTCTCCATGACAGAGACAGATGTTTTAGTATATTATTTAAAATACTGAGAAGAGCAGTTGTTTTGCAGAGTATTACTCAATTCGGAATTTTGTGAGGTTTCTTATCTTATAGTTGGGCTGCACAATTTTGGCAGGAACACCACAGAGGAGATGTTGGCAGTGCCTCCTGTCAGGGGACACATGACACTGGCTTGTACCCTAATTGGTGATATTGACTTAGAGGATTTGTTAAGGCAGGTTGCCAGATTTCTCCACTGTGAAATTAATGGGGAGATCAAAGTAGAGACCACAAATCTCAGGGAGTGCAAATGAGGAGACCAACAGGGCCACGAATCCGTGCTGCGACCATAGACATGCAGTCCCATGGGTCCCATACTGTCTGCATCATGACCTTTCCCTACATAATATGTGGGAAAAAATTGAAGTAGAATAAAAATGTATCCCTTAAAACTCCATGGTGGACAAAAAAAAATGAAATTCCATTATCTTTGATTTACATAATCAGTGTAAACTTCTTACTGGACCTTTGTTTCCCTTTATTCTTATATATTAGAAATCAACTTCAATTTAAATTAAAGATTAAAGTATCACCTCTCTTTCTCTGGCTTAGTTCATTGCCTATGGGGTATATTCTCAGTCTTTTGAGGCTCTTCTCTAAACCTCATTCATATTCTCCTAGCTAACATGCCTCCATGGACATCCTTTATGAAGGGACCCAGGATGTGCCCTCACAGTGATGAAAGGAGTCCTGGACCTCACGTGGGCTATGATGCATGAAGGTTTTTCTCATTTATACAACAACGACCTTTTTCTCCCCTCATTACAAGGTTCTTCCCACATTCTTTTTGGACCTTCATGATTGCTAAAGTTTATATTTTGCTCTCAGCTAAAATAGAACCTGGAACCCATTTTCCATCCCCACCCTTGGATAACTTGACCTTTACTTGGCACTCATTGTTTATGTATATACCTGTGTCTCTGGAAATCCATTCCTACATCAGCTCCATCTACATGATTCCTCTACCTCCTACCATGGTGGCACCATGAAAGCCTCATTGGTTGGACATTGTCAATTAATGATTGGATGGCAGGACCCATCAAAGGGTCTGAAGGAGACCCCTATGCATCTTCCTGCCTACTTGGCCTAAGCCTGCTCATATTCACATCTCCTCTCCTGCCTCCCTGTTGTGGTAGGATCCACTGTCTTTGGATTGCTCTCCTGCTGTAGGATTTTCAACCATATGTTGGCAATCTCTTCCCTCACCAAGGGTTTCATGAGACCTCAGTCTTCCTCTGCAAGGTCACTCTGCATTCTTCCTGTCTGGTGACAATATCTGCCACATCTTCTTAATGCCCACCTTTAAGACCTAGTTGTCTTAGATATTAGTTTTAGCTGTCTTATAAGATAAATAATGGTCTTCCTCCTCTATCACTAGGAAAACATACCTCTTGGTCTATCCTGGATGAACAAAGAGCATAATAAAATAAACCAGTCTACCAACAGATGCATGTGGGGCCCAAAACTTAAAAATAGCTCCATTGATCAAACCAGTTAACTAAATCTTTGTGAGGGTGGGCCTTTTATTCATAAAAGATGTCTTATATTGTTTTATACAGTCCATAATTCTTATAGTTTTCATTTTGCATAGTGACCTGGGCTTTACATAGAGAGGTGGGGAAAGAAGTGGGAGAAGACTCTGAAAGAGAGAGGAGAAGGAATTACAGGACTTCAACGAAACTATACTTCAAAATCCACTGAAATACTTCAAATACAGTGTGTCTGTAAACATTAAGGCAAAATTGAATACATTTATATACAAATATATGCATCCATTTCCCTAAACTTTTCATGACTTCTTGTTATTTCAATTTTAGTCAATCATATATTAATCTTAGTACCTACCATATAACATATGGTCCTTATTGATTACCATCAATGGGCTGACCCAGTTTCTCTGCTGTTTATTGATGCAAAGAAGTCCAGATGTTAGACAGGAAAAATCTGACCTCTGTAAATAGGATATTTTCTTGAGAGAAGAAGTTGAAAGAGATCAGGGCAAGTGCAGGGTCCTTTTCTTGGCTGCTTCTCTCTGTCCTCTGTCTCCTTTCAGAGCATGTAATCTTTCTTTCTCTCCTCTATTTCATTGTGTACTTTTGGGTTTAGCACCCCACCACATCCTGAGCCCCCAGTGTGATATGGACTGGAACAGGGAAAACATTGAGGAAATAAGGCCCCCAGCTATAGGTCTTAGAGTGGACTATTTCTTTTTCATTCCTTCCACTGGAGAGGAAGATCAGAGCCCAATGACAAGATTCTGATATCATTGGAGTAGAATGGAAACAAGAATAGATACCATAACACCCTTCTGGAATCTTTATTTTAATCTCATTCCTAAAGCTTGCCACCGGGAAAACTGATGTAGGTATGTGAGTCAAAGCAGGTGAACACACAGAACACACTGCATACATGTTAGTCAGCTTTTTGTCACAGCCATGACTAAAATGCCTGATGAGAACAACTTAGAGGAGGAAAAGTTTATTTTGGGTTCACAGTTCAGAGGTTCAGTCCATGACTGGCCTTACTCCATCACTGTGGGCCTGAGGCAAGTCAGAATATATTGGCAGAAATGCATGGAAGACAAAACTCTGCTAATGGCATCCAGGAAGCAGTGATAACAAATAAGGAGTAGGGACAAAATGTAAATACCCAGTGATGCACCCTGCCATGGACACCAACCATACTCTACCTGCCTATAGTTATCACTCGGTACAGTAGTCCTTTCAAACTATTACTCCATCCAATGGATTAATCCACAGATGAGCTTACAGCTGTCATAATCTAATTCTTTCACCTCTTAACATTCCTGCAGTGGTCCACTGTGAGTTTTCAGAAGACACTTCATTTTCAACCCTTAACACTATGCTGGGATAGTTGGTACAAAAGTCACAGTATAGATGGTCTAGATGCAAGGAATCAGAAAAGGGACATGACACTTTCCTCATTGAGCATATGGTCTTGCTGGAAAAATAATTACATTTCAATAAGAGTATTGAATAATACAAATAATTATAATAGTATCAGCAACAATGGAGAGTCTGTGTGCTAGCCATTGGTGCAGTGCACTATAGCAGCCTCTCATTCAGCCCTCACAGCATCTCCTATGCAGGTTTTATACTATCTCCACGTTTGCAGGACGTGAATTTACAAAGATGTAGCCGCTCACTAAAGGTCATGCAGCATGAACCCAGGCACTGAAACAAGTGTTTACCCTCTCAATTGCAGTCATGATGAGTAGAAAAAATAGAAAAGGAAAAAGTATATTTGCCTGAGTGTCTAGAAGTTTTGTAGTAGAGACACTGAATAAATGGAGGTTTTTGCATGGTGGAAACCAGTAGGGAACTGCTATAGTTTGGATCTTAAATGACCCTGAAACGCTAATGAGTTCAAGCTTAGTCCCCAGCTTGGCACGATTGGGAGGCAGTGGAAACTTATAAGGTCAGGTCTAGTGGGAGGTCCTTATGTTACTTGAGGCATGCCCCAGCCTTGTTTTTTCCTCTTCATTGTGCATCATGAGGTAAGCAGATTTTCTCCATCACTTGTGCCTTGCTGTGATGTACTGCCTTACAATAGACCCCAAAGCAATGGTGCTACCGACCACAAACTAAAACCTCCAAATCTCTGAGACAAACTAAATCTTTCCTTTTTATAGCTTGATTATCTCAGGTATTTGTTATAGTGACTGAAAACTACCACAGAAGCAGAGGGGAAAGCATAGGGTGGAAAGGCTGCTATTTGATTAACAACATTCTCTACTGATGAAGATCAAAGTTGAAGAACTCAGCATTAGGAAATGATCTTGAACAGGCAAGCAAAGGTCAGATAATACATCACCTATATTTTCTGCAATTTGACTTTACTTCACCTGATTTCTTTTATTATTTTAAAAGGTTCTGTATGTTTACTTCCTCTCTGGCATTTTTGCTTTTTAATTGTATTTTACCTTGCATATGCATAATATTAAAAATGAATTAAACACTTAATCTTGTATTAATAATTCAAAGGAGTTCTTAATTTTACAAAGTTTCAGAGGGTCATTTTATCTGACATCAATCAGGTAACTTTATGCCACAGATGTGCAAAGGGTGAATTAACAGTAAGTACTACATAACACAAGTTTGTTCAGCAAAATAACCTGGTGGTGAAAGAATACAAAAGCAAGGAGAACTGCAGGCCACTTGTCATTCATATGACCTTTCTATTAATGGGCCAAAGAAGTATAACCAGGAAAGTTGCCCACCAAACCTCTAGGGGGGAATGATGACTGATTAAACAGGCAAAACAATGCCAGTGTAGACAGTTGTGCCTCAACATGAGAAAAGGCTATCATTCTGACTAAAAACTGGATGAGATTCTTGGAATAGATTTGATGTATGAACATAGATCCTTGTGTTATGAAGTCATGGCACCCAAGGAAAATCTTTCAGATCTGGATATTGACCAAAAATCTCCTGTTACGGTTTGGATCTCTGAAAAACTCATGTTTTAGAAGGTCCTCAATACAATCAGGAAGGAGCACAAGAGAGCCATGAGTGTCAGACTGCTCAATGCAGTTCAGATGTGTGGCTTTTAGGCAACAATCAGGATTCTGAACTTATCAGTGGATTAAATCACTTGCTGAATTAATCCATTAATAGCTGAAGGACCTACTAGGTGATAACTGTGGGCAGATGGGGAGTGACCTCGACAATATCTGTCCCTGACCCCTTTATCTCTGCATCCTGACCACCATGAGCTGATGGTGATGAAGATGGAGTTCAACTTCATCTGCCATCTTCCTGTGTTGTGCTGTTTCTGCTTGGAGCAAGCTGACCATGACTGAACCTCTGAAGCCATGAGCCAAAATGAACTCTTCCTCCTCAGACTTGTTCTTGTCAGATATTTTGTTCACAGCAAAACAAAACAAAACAAAAACAAAACTGAATAATAAGTCTCCTGTTTTTCTTCTCTCATCTTGGAGAAGCCAAGGATAAATTGATGAATCATTCCCTGTTTCCGTCTGACCCCTCCTTTTCAGGAACCCATGTGAGGCCATCAATTACAACTGAACTCTTAGGGTTTTTTGTTTTGTTTTGCTTTTTCGTTTCATTTTTGGTAACAAGGTTGAACCCTGGGGAGCTTAACCACTGAGCCAAATACATATCCCCCCCCTTTTTTTAAGACAGGGTCTCGCTAAGTTGCTTAGGGTCTCACTAACTTGCTGAGCATGGCTTTGAATTTGTGATTCTCTTTCCTCAATCATCTGAGCCACTGGGATTATGGGCATATGCCACCATGTCTAGTTTTTAAGTTCTTAAAGAACAAGACAAAGCCATCCTTAATATATGTCTCTCTCTCTCTTTTTTTAATCCAGCACAGATGCATTAAGAACAGCATACCTTGGTAGAACTAAATCTTTGGGTAGCCACTTACTATTTCAGGTCCTTATTTTCTATATTTTATTAAATGAAGTATTTCCCTGGGTGATCTTGAAGTACCTTTCAGTTCTAACAATCGTGAAGATCAGATTAGGCATTTAGCAGAGCTAAGAGGGTATCTAAGGAGAAGTTCTCAGGAGCAGACCAGGTAGGATAGGTAGGCACTTATTCTGTTCAGACAATAGCCTGGCACTCACATTTTGCAGGTTTTTCTTCCTTTGTGCTGTCACCACCAGATGATCTAAAGTTTTCAGTATCGCAATTGCTTGGTGAAATATTTCTGTCATTCTACTTAGCGTTTTAGTAGCAGCGGCTGGGACCACCCACTGTGTTGGGTCTGCACACTTCATCTGACAGTGGGAGGCACTATGACATGAACCTGTTTTCCCCCTGAAATTCCAGGAAAGTACTTCAGAAAAGGAATAGGTGTCCCCTGCTTCATTAGCGGCTCGTTTAACACAATCGTATGGTCTTTGCTCGTTCAGTTATATTTCCATAAAACAAGTCCACAATGAATTTTAATTCTCTGGAAAATAGCTAGGAAAGACAAAATGAACATTACTATCCTCCCACACAAAAACTAGGAAATATCTGGGTTTCTCATGCATTGCAGTGCTACTAATGCCTACTAGAAGGATGTGAACTGTTTTTCCAGCAATAGCAAAAATTGGGTGCAATTCCGGTCTATATTACCTAGCCAGATTAACTCATCATTTGAACTGCATTGAGCAGTCTGACACTCATGGCTCTCTTGTGCTCCCTCCTAATCAGGAGGTTAAGATAATGGGGAAAAAACAAACATACATACCCTCCGTGTCCACTGTGTTGAGTTCTAAAGTGACTCCGGTGGCCTCATTTATCTAGATAATTGTATGATCGCCCCATATTAACCAGCTTTTATGGCTGGTGCACCAAGTGCTATTATCTGAAACTCTTAACAACAGAATTAAAAGAAGAGAATATTTTGTGAAAGAAAAAAAAGATATACTACTTAGATCACACGCTTTTAATGTATTTGTCCTGGGACTAAGCTAGCAATTAATCATTGATAAAATATGTCAATACTTTTCCACCTCTTTTTCTCCTGAGACATGAAGTTTTTAGAAAATTTTGTGTCATCCTTTTAAAAAAATTCTATAATTCTCCAGTTGTGAATTACTCGTGAATCTCTTTATCTAGGTGGGAGGATGCAAGTAAATTTATCGGGTAAATTCTGAATAGGATTCTACAAAGGGAAGGTAGTTTTGAAATTGGAATCAGCTCTATGAGAAGGAAAATCTCATCCTTCTCTTTCTATTGCTGTCAGTCTAGTGCATTGCCAGTGGTGACATCTGGTTAATAATGCAAATCACAATAAAATGTCACCATTTATAGTTAAGGTTAAATGATTTTCCAAGGCTGTTAATGATTGATGCCAGAGGCAAGCTGTAGATGAAGCTTGTTTTCCATGATTTCTGACCCTCTTATTTTTATATCCAACAAGTCCATGAATTAGTGAGGAAATGGAGAGGGATGACCTATTTCCCTAAGTCTCACGTCTGAAAAGTTAATTATAATGAGTTTATCTCCATACCTACATTAATATTTACTCCAACATATTTGAGAAACACACAAAATAATGTTGAAAATACCAAAGTATTTTACTGGTATCTTAAAAGAATAGAGCATAACTGTGATATGGGGAATATGCAATTTAATTATGCCCACTCATCTAGGTTGGTTAAGAGAAAAACTACATTCTGGATATTTTTCTTTTTTAAGCAACAGAAAGTTGTCATTGAACAATGTGTCGATGCTTTTAAATATTTGCCTTTCAATTTTTAGTTATTTTAATTGACCTAGAACATGTTAGTTATGTTTTATTAAGTTAATAAAATCCTAAACTGTTGTACAAAATTATATTCAAATATTAGTTCAACTTCAAGCTTTCAGCTGAATAATTTTATAGGAAATATACTATTATTATTAGAGTTGATTTTTTTTTAATTTTTGGCAAAAGTAATAGCTAAAATAATATCAGAACCCTAGATGGGATTTGAAGATGATAATTTTAATGTGCTTTTTTCTTCTTTATTGTTATAATTTACTTGATCAACAACCACACTTTATCCAGAAGAATGGTCTCCTTACAGCCTTAGACTGCTTCTCAAAATTCATTTTGATTAATTAATTTTAATTATAATTCATTCATAAAACCATAGAAATTATATTTATTTAATGGGGCACCATGTGACGTTTTGATGTAGGTATACATAGTGCATTGTTTAAATTCAATTAAGCATGTCTATCTCCTTAAATACTCATTTTTTCTTTATGGTGAAATACTCAAAATCCTTTTTGTAACTTTTTGGTGTATACAGTGCATTACTGTTATCTATAGTCACTCTATTTTCCAATAGCACACCAGAACTTCTTAATCCTATCTAACTACAGCACAGTACCCACCAATCAACCTCTCCCCATCCCTGCCTCCCACCCCCCTACTTTCCACAGCCTCTGGTAACCACCATCATTCTACTCTTAACTTGCATGTGGTCCACTTTTAAAATATAATCTACTGGGCTGGAGTGGTGGCTCAGTGCTTATGGCACTTGCCTGGCACCACGTACGCAACGAGGTCTCAAGCAATGAAAGCCTCATGAAAAACTAAATAGAATTTATTCTCTCTCTCTTCTCTCTCTCTCTCTCTCTCTTTAAAAAGTATATGTATGCACACACACACACACACACACACACACATAGTTAACTTAACATTTAAGTCCACCACAACATTTAAGGTGCTACCATCACTGAGCCTGTTTAAAAGGTGTAACTCAAAAGCTGCCTTCTCTTTGAATCTTTCTCCTGATACCTGTATCCCTCCCTCCCAGCCCCCAACAGCACTCACTATGCTTCTGCCTCTTCCCACGTCCCAAACCATGACCTTGAATGACTATGACTGTGAACTCCTGTGAAGGTCATCCATATTATGATTGTTTCTCCCTCTCAGCTACCCTTGACTGCCTCAGTATGGTGAAGGTAAAAAGGGAGCAAATATCAGGTAAAAATGTAGTGGAAGAAGGATGAACTACCCCAGAAAGATCCCAGTCTTTGATTTAGGATGTTTGAGATTCAATTTTTGGTCAAAAAAAGTTGTTTAATCTTTCTGAGTGTTTCTACCAATGAAATAACCTAAAATATATTTCAAAAGTTAAGCATGATTCATAGGTGTAAAATAAACCCAACAAACATTTTAACCAACTAAATAATGAATGAGGAAAGCAGTAAAATGTCAATACCAGTTTAGAAGCATTCCAAGAACTAGGTATTTGTAGAAAAATTTATAAAGAAGTGTCAGGCAAAAAGGTGGCTGTGTTAGACACAAAATTATTAAATTCATCCAGGGAAATGAATTATGATCTTTAGGTTATCCTTTTTGCATGAGACAGAAATTATTTGTATCTCTAATGGATAAAAATATACATTCAGCAAGTCACTTCACTATGACTGCTGTGATATTGAATCAATAATCATAACAAAGTCCATTAAAAGTGTTCTTCCAAAATAGCTTCGAAAAAAATAAAATACTTGGGAATTAATCTAACAAGGGAAACCAAAGATCTCTTCAATGAAAATTACTGAACATTGAAGAACGAAATCCAAGATGACCTAAGAAGATGGAAAGATATCCCTTGCTCTTGGATAGGCAGAATTAATATAATAAAAATGGCCATTCTACCAAAAGCTTTATATAGATTTAATGCTATCCCTATAAAGATACCTATGTCATTCTTTAAAGACGTAGAAAAAGCAATTCTCAAATTCATTTGGAACAACAAAAAACCACGAATTGCCAAAGTACTACTAAGCAAGAAAGATGAAACCGGCGGTTTTGCCATTCCAGATCTAAAACTATACTATAGGGCCACAGTAACAAAGACAGCATGGTACTGGTATCAAGACAGGGAAGAAGACCAATGGAATAGAATAGAAGACCCTGAAACCAACCCTCAAATCTTTAAACATCTGATTTTTGACAAAGGGGGTCAAAATATTACATGGAGAAGTGACAGCCTCTTCAATAAATGGTGCTGGACAAACGGGTCCTCCATCTGCAGAAAGTTGAAATTAGACCCATATCTTTCTCCTTGCACAAGAATCAAATCAAAATGGATCAAGGAGCTTGGTATCAAACCAGCTACATTGCAACTGATAGAAGAAAAAATTGGTCCAACACTTCAACATTTAGGAGTAGGCAAAGACTTTCTCAACAGGTCTCCGAAAGCGAAGGAAGTAAAGTCAAAAATCAGT
>PVKS010047280.1:0-12894 GCA_004027875.1 Aplodontia rufa | reverse complement strand
TCCCTCCTCCTCCCCCCTCCTCCCCCTCCCCTTGCTCTTCCTCTTCCTCCTCCTCCTCCTCTTTGATGTGGAGTCTCAATGTTGCCCAGACAGGTCTTGAACTTGTGGGTTCAAGGTATCATGTCACCTCAGATTGCCAAGTAGCTTGGGCTGAGGTGCACACACCACCTCGCCTAGCTCTTCCATCTGCTTTTAACCACCTTCTTGATACCAGAGACCCTCAGCTCTGACTTGGCTTGAATAGCTCTAGTGATGGGGCGCTCTCCACCTCAAAGCAGCCCAATCTTCTGCTGCCGAGTTTTGCTCTTGGAGCATCTCTTCTTATGATGAGCATTTCCCTGATAGTCTTCCTTCTGTTCTCCAGAATCATGAGGAATAAGACTAATTTTTCTCAAAAAGGACTGCAGGATGATGAGTAAGACCCTTTAGTCTTAGTTTGCCCTCCCCAGATGTAGTGCTGCCAGATCCTGAATCATTTATGAGATGGAGTCCGAGAGTCTTTATCCTTCTAATTTGGTTCCTATAGATAAGTCAAATAGTTAAAAATGTCCCTTCTCACGTACATAGAAATTAATCATAAAGGCACTATAACTATAGAAAATTTATCAAGGGATAAAGTCATCAAAATTTTCATTTTTAACTTAATTCCTACTTTGGTACATTCTTTTCTGACCTTTTACTCTATATGTTGCTTATAGTATTTAACTGCAAATTTGGATTTTTGACCCTTTTCTCCATTTATTGCTATGTCAAGATTGTTTTTCATGTGTCTTCATTGTCTTTTTATTGTCTTTCTCTTTTCTTCTGTATTGGGGATTGAATCCAGGGGTTCTTCTACCATTGAGCTACATTTTCAGCCCTTTCTATTTCTTAAAAATTCGAGACAGAGTCTCACTAAGTTGTTGAAGGTGTTGTGCTAAGCTGCTTGCTTTCACTACTAGAAGACTGGGATGGTTTATCAGCCTGGGCCCCGCAGCGGGATTTATTCTTTCACCACCACTGCCTAAACTCACCCTTGCTCAAGATTTCTCTGGTTAAAATGATATTTCCCTCTTTATTTCAATTCCTTGGACTTTGAAAACATTTTTTTTTTTTGCTTTGAAATAGTTATCAATTCACAGGAAGTTGCAAAGAAATGTATAGCAGGAACCATGTACCTTTCACTATTTCTTCCCCAACGTTAGTGTAGTGTATAACACTACAATAGCAACACAGTGGAGGGTGATGTGATCATTTTCTTATCTTTCAGAGCAGAAATAAGCAAATGAAGGCCCATGGGCCAGATCGGACTTGCTACCTATTCTTTTTTTCTCTTGTCGTGTTTTTGTAAATAAATCTCTATTGGAACACAGTCATAGTCCTCCTTTTATGTTTTGTGTAGAGTGGTTCTTATTCTACTATAGCAGAAGTGAGTAGTTTTGACAGAGCATTATTGCTTCCAAAGTCTAAATACTTACCGTCTCGATCTTTATAGGAAAAAATGTTGTTTCTTTGTATCAGTCAACTTTCTGTTGCTATAAGAAAGCACCAGAGATAATTAAACCATAAAGAAGAAAGGTTTATTTTATCTCATGGTTTTAGAGGCTTCAGTCCATGATCAGGCAGACCCATTACTTTTAGGCCTCTGGTTGGGCTGCTGGGTCGCCATGACTGGAGGATGTGGTACAGAAAGCCACTTACCTTATAGTGAGGAAGCAAAGGAGGAAGAGGAAGAGACTGGGGTCCAACAATCACTTTTAAGGGTAAGACCCCAACAGCCTAAGGATCTTCTAGAAAGCCCCACTCCTAAAGGTTCCACCACCTCCCAATAGCATTACCCTGGAGACCAAGTCATCAACACATGGGCCTGTAGGGGGCGTTCAGCATCCAAACCACAGTGCCCTTGTTTTAGAGAAGACATCTAAAAAGGATGAATTAAGTATGCATCAATACATATAAAATGCATGGATTAAATAGCCTTCATAAATTTTAAAGACAACTATTAGAAGGCTGGAATGAATCTTGTGTACATTCCGATTCACAAGCACAGAAACATACAACCCAATAAAACAAGTGAGACAATTCCTGTAGGAAATGAGGAGAACCCAAAAGCATTACAAACAACACAAATTAAGATACAGAAACAAATGTGGCTATGATTTACATAAAATAAATGGGACAAATTTGGTTATTACAATAAAAATGATTGGTTAAAAAAACAAATTGAACTATAAGTTGTATATGAGATGCATTAAAAATAAAAGTGATGCAAAGATTAAGAGTAAGGAAAGTTGGGGTTGGGGATTTAGCTCAGTGGCAGAGCGCTTGCCTAGCACGCGCAAGGCCCCGAGTTTGGTCCTCAGCCCTGGGGAGAAAAAAAAAAGAGTAAGGACAAGTTGTAGTTAAAAGGCTAATCATTGTCTTCTCTTCCTCCAGGGACCTGCTAAAATGATAGTGAACAACAACAAAAAAAAGATTGTAATCGACAGAGTCAAGGGGATCAGCGCAGGCCTAACAGTAGAGAGGAGACTTCAACAGGTCTCTCTAAGATGGTCCGGGAGGTCGATAATGCCAGGTGGAGAAAGCTGCAGGGCAGAGTTGGAGTGGAGGGGGACACAGATGAGAGGAGGTCCAGAGAGATCTGAGATCCTAGAAACCTAGGCAAACAGTGAAATACCAGGCTGAAAACTGGAATTAATTCAGCATCACCCCACTCAATTCCTCTTCCTCTTCCACAGAACATCTGTTATAGTTTGAATCTTAGGTGCACCCCAAAGGCCATGTATCAAAGGCTATAGGGAAGTGATGGAACCTTTAAGAGAAAGGGCCTAGCCCAGTAGGAGGAATTTAGGTTACCAGGGGCATCCTCTTGGGGACATTGGGACTCCAGTGACTTCCTGTCTCTTTTGTTTCTCAGTCACCATGAGGTGATCAAGTTTCCTCTGCTTGCTACATGCTTCTGCCAGGATGTGCTACTGCCCTTGCCACAGACGCAGATTGAGGCAGCCAAATGACCAAGGACTGAAACCATGAACCAAAATAAACCTTTCCTCCTTCTAAGTTGACTTTCTCAGGTATTTTGTCACAGCAGCAGAACCTGACTAATACAGTCTGGCAGCCATGGGTGTTCTTTTTAAAACCTCTTCAGAGACCTCAGAGGAAGGACCACATCCTCTTCTTATCGTCTAGGAGGTCTCCAGTGTTATGGCCATCTCTTGACTTAATCACCCTGAAGTGATAAGCCCTGCCTGAGTATTCACAGTGTTTTACAACTTTAGATATCTTTTCTGAGGTGCCAGCCCTAAGCTAGGAGGATCTGCTTCCAGCATGGGTGCCTCGTGTGACAACGGGAGGGGCCTCAGATCCTCCTTGGCTGATGGTGGGAGACCTCAGTTCCTAACCATGTAGCCCTCTCCCAAAGGGTGCGTCAGTGTCCTCATGGCCTGGTAGCTGGATTTCCCCAGAGAGAGCCCATTGAGAGAGCCAGGAGGAAGCTTTTTATAGCCTAAGGTTGGATATTATACAGCATCAGTTTCATTTTCTTCTGTTCATTAGAAACAAAATACTAATTGGGGAGGGGGAGTTAGGCTCTACCTTTTGAAGGGAGGAGTATCAAAGAACTTGTGAGCATTTTTTAAAACAGCTACAAATTCTAACAAAAAGAAAAGATAAAAACGAATACCTGAAACACAATTTTAAAGTGAACTGTAGTAATACAGACCAAAAGAGACTAAAAAAAAAAATTAATGGGTGTCCTTAGAAATACTCGAGAGGATATTACTTTCATTAAACAATCAATCAAATGTACACCATGGAAAATAAAATTAAGAGAACCAGAAAGAAATATTGGAAATTAAAGCATGATTGCTAATTCTTCTTTTTTTTTAAAAAAAATATTACTTTAATTGGGGTGAAACTCACGTCGTATAAAACTAACCATTTTAAAGTATCCATCCAGTAGCATTTAGTTCACTCACAATGTGCCACCGTCACTTCTCTCTAGTTCCAAAACATTTTCATCACTCCCAAGAGGACTCTGTACCCGTTATGCAGTCGCTCCCTTCACCTCCCCAGCCCCTGGCAACTTCTGATCTGCTTCCTGCCTATGGATTTGCCTGCTCTGGACAAAATTGGTCACCTCAAGGCTGAGAAGTGAAAAGAGAGAGAAAAGAAAAGATCAGGGCCCCACAATTCTCTTCCAGGGTGTGGTTCCAATGACTCAAAGACCTCAAACTAAGCCCCACCAAACTGGGACCAGTCTTCCACCACCTGGACCTTTGGGAGACATTCTAGATCCAAACCATAACAGTAGCCTTAAATAATTAAGAGTATTTCTGATACTTGCCTTCACATCTTTAGATGCAACCCACTTTGGTTTGAAGCTGAGGGAAATGAGAGGAAGGAATGGGATCCAGGAAACTCTTTCTTGACTTGAACTATTTATTCTAAGATGGCCTCATGTGCTTAATATTTGGAATATGGTGAATATAGTTAAATTTAACTTTTATCCCCATCTTGGGGTTTGAACCCAGTGCCTCGCACATACTAGGCAAGTACTCTACCACTGAGCCACATTCCCACCCATGCATTCCTTTTTAAAAATTGTGAAACCAGATCTTACAAAGTTGCCAAGGCTGGACCTGCAATCCTCTTGCCTCAGTCCTCTGAGTAGCAAGGATTAAGCATACCACCACTCCTGGCCAATTTAAGACTTTCTTATGAGTGCTTCCTCGATTCCTTAAGAGGTTCCTGCTGGGTCCTTCATCTGCGAGTCTTGTGTCTCCAGCACAGCCCCTTCTTTGCCTGGCCTTCTGTGGTCACCCTCAGCTTCAGCTCCCATTGGTGGACATGTTGTGTGTTTTAGTTAGCTTGTGTTGTTGCTGTGACCAAAAGACCTAACATGAACAATAAGAGGAGAAAAAGTTTGTGCAGGGCTCTAGGGTTCAGAGGTTCTGACCATGATTGGCCAACTCCATCGCTCTGGGCCCGAGATGAGGCAGAATATCATGGAAGAAGGGTGTGGCAGAGGAAGCAGCTCAGGATATGATAACCAGGCCATAAAGAGGGAGAGAGAGAGAGGGAGAGAGAGCTTGCTCTGCTCACCAGGGAATGCCCCCAGCTAGCTATCTCCTCCAGTCACACCCTACCTGCCACAGATACCACCCAGTTAATCCAAAAGTGGATTAACCTCAACTCATAATTTAATCATTTCACCTCTGAACTTCCTTGCATTATCTTACACATGAGTTTTCTTTTGGGAAAACTACATATCCAAATGATAACAGTTTTTTAAGGGCCAGGAAACAGTTATCTATGCCTTTATCTGCAGAGAACCCACAAATTCTCTAGCACCTTCCCACAAGCTTGCGGGCAGAAGATCGCATTGTTCAAGCCACCCTTTTGGGGTAAAATCTGGCCTAAAGCATAGCTGTCTGCAAATATATGCTCTTCCAATGTTTTAGTTAGCGTGTGTTGTTGCTGTGACCAAAGGCCCAACATGAACAATAAGAGGAGAAAAAGTTTGTGCAGTGTTCTAGGGTTCAGAGGTTCTGACCATGATTGGCCCATGAGTCCCATGGCTCAATCCCGTTGTAACTTATGCTGGTCATTCCCCTAACTAGTTCTTGACCACCTCGTTTAGATGTTCTGCATAGTACTCCATTTCTCACCTCATCTTGTTTATTCAGTCAAACCCAGCGATTTAGGAGCACACAATTTCTTGTTTTACACATAAGAAAGAACTAGAAAAAATGCACTAGGCATCTACTTCAAAAAGTTAGGAAGGATTAACTAAATAAATTCAAGGAAATTAAATGAAAAGGAATGAGTAAGTTAGAAAACAAAAATGGTAGAGCAGACAAATAAACTTAAGAAATAGTTTGTGTGGGAGGAAGCACAATAAAATTGATAAATCTTTGGGAAATAGTACAAATGAACCTCATTAGAAACAAATAAGAAAAAGTACTATAGATACAAAAGAAAATTTTAAAACAGAGCTGGGTGTGGTGGTACATGTCTGTAATCCCAGCAGCTTGGGAGTCTAAGGCAGGAGGATCCCAAGTTCAAAGACAGACTTAGCAACGTAGGCCCTAACTAACCTACAGAGACTCTGGCTAAAATAAAAATAGAATGGACTGGGGATGCAGCTCAGAAGTTAAAAGTTGCTGGGTTTAGTCCCTGGTTAAAAAAAAAAAAGCAGAGAAAAATTTAGTAAACAATTTAGTGGTAGTAAATTGGAAAAGATGAATATTTTCTACGGATCATAATGATTAAAATTGACTTCATGAGATTCAAAAGAAAAATAAGTAGACTAAATACAATGGAAGAAATTTTTAGAAAGTTATAGAGAAGCAAATTCTTCACAAAAGTACTAGGGCCAGATGGTCTCAAAGGTAAGTTCTTTCAAATGTTCAAGTAACAGATGATTCTGATACTATTTAAACTCTACCAGAGCCTAGAGAAACAAGGATGGCTTCCAAATTAGTTCTTTTTTTTTTTCAGAACCAGCACATCAGAGATACCAAATTGACAATGTTAGCACAAAAACAAAAAATTCTAAGCCAAAATCTTACTATGACCACTATAAAGAGGAATTCGAGTGAAATGATGAGGGAGATTTCTCCAACATATTAAAAGAATAAGATACAACATTCAAATAAGAACTCCTGCTAATTTGCAGGCCTTTCAAAATTGTAAAGTCTAATAGTATGATATATTATGTTAATATATCAAAGGTGAAAACACCAGAGAGCTAACTCAATAGATGCAAACAATGAATTTTAACAGAACTCAATATTCACTCATAAATCTAACTAGCCTTACAGAATGGGGATGGGTAGTACATGGTCCACTCTTCATCCATCCTTCCTCCATTGTGGGAAGCCATGGGTTTGTGTTGAAATGATGCTCACCCCTGCCTAAGAGAGGCTACCGATAATTCCAGATCAGTTAGTACACTTCCATCGACACAGCACAGTTAGGTGGACAATAGCGCAGTATAGGGATTGGTTCAGATTCATCACTTGATTGACCCAAGTCATAGACTGAGATTTGAATAAACAGATCTAGGTTGTTCAAATCAGAATAAACACCAGGACTTTTTTTTTTCTTCAAAGTTTGGAGAAAGAGAATCTTTTCCTTCTAGGATCTATCTATCTATCATCTATCATCTATCAATCTATCATCTTCAACCATCCTGGGTAGACAGGTCTAAAACAGGGCAGCCATATTTTCCCCAAGAGGAAAACTAACCAGACAACAGAGCTGGCATGAAGAAGAAGGTAGAGAAAAGAGAGCTACAGAGAAATGCAACTGGAGCCCTGACCAAACTGCACCTGAAGCTTACATGTCTTTGGGTTATTTTTATACAAACTTTTAGATTCTCTTTATTGTGTAAGCCAATTTGAATTGCTTTTCTATTATTTGCACCTGAAAACACTGTGTCTGACTCAGACTGATATCTCCATAGCAAATTTTAAAAAGCTTAGCTTGAATCGAAATAGTGGTGAGAGATTAGAGGCATTCTCCCTAAATTCAGGGCATGTAAAATGAGAACAGTACCCACAAAAGATGGCCTGGGAAAAATTCTGGATATTCAGAGTCTGAGGTCACAGTGGAGTGGAATAAAAAAAGAGATTGAAAGGACCTGATATCTCTGGGGAATCTAAAATCAAGAGATCAGAGAAGATGCCCTGATGGTTTGTTCAAAATCAGCTCTAGGGTCAGGGGATCCAGCTGCTTTTCCTTATCCAAGTGGTTCCCAACTTAGGACATTTGGCAACGTCTGGAGTCATGATCATCACACCCAGGGTGAGTTGTTATTGGCAGGTAGTGGGTGGAAGCCCCGGTTGAGCCTGAGCACCCACAAATGTGCAGGACGCCCCCTTCAATAAGGAGTTATCCAGCCCAGGTGCAGAGAAAGAGAAAACTTTCTTTATCCTCTCAAACCTGGCTGGTTTGTGTGCACAATTCCTGCTGTGCTCTCATGGGTAACTCCCTGAGAACTTCATGTTGTTCTCAAAGCACAAGTCAGTACCATGAAACGACACACAACATACTGAAGAAGAGGGGGCCCAGTGTCGTTATTCACAAAAAGTGACGGTATACTTGCTGATTCCAAGTCAGACAACAGAAGAGATGCTGGAAATACGGGAGGTTGACTGTGTGCTAAAAATAGCCAGTTGGAAGATATGGGAAATATTGAAAAGTGTAAAAATATTTGGATATAAATTTAGCCAGAGCTGATCACTCCCCCTATGAAGAAGACTTCTAATCTCTCTTAAGAGACATATAGGATGCTTCAGACAAGAAGCCAGCTCTTGCTGTTGGCTGATGTATTCCACACCGTGAAGATGAGCCTGGTCTCAAAATGATAAATGCAAGTGAAATTCCAATTAAAATTTCACAGGATTTTTTTTAATTGGCTGAAACAAAATCAAAGATTATCCAGACAAAAATCTGCAAAAATAACAGAAAATTCAGAAGAAAAGAAAAAAAAAACCTACAGAAGTGGGGCCAGCCTGATTGGATACTAACACATCTGAAACTCAGCAATTAAAGCAGTTTGATACTGGTAGAGAAGTAGGCAAATGGATAAAAGCAATAGAGAAAAAAATCCAGAAATAGACCCAACTACCTGGGAGAATTTCTTTTATGGTAAAGGTAGAATTTTGTGGAACAATTCTCTATCCATCTGGGAAAAAGAAAATTTTCTCAGCCCTCATGTCTGTAATTTATATTTCCAAACAAAGGATTCATTTTCAAAATATGTAAATAGCTCATATCAATCAACAAGAGGAAAGACAATCACAGAAAAGGAATCTAATCCTCGATCAACCACTTCACAAAAGATATTCAAGGAGCAAATTAAAAACTGGAAATGGAACTGATGTTTATTAATGAAAATTAAAACCACAATGAGATAATATTGCACACTCAGCAGAATAACTAAAGCTCGAGAAACTGACAATATAAAGTGTTGGTGAAGATAGGGAGCGGCTGAACCTCTTGTTCTCTGGTGGAAGGGTACGTGCGTAGAGCTACTCTAGAGAACTACTTTCCTGACTACTTGGAACATGAAATTTAAGCAGACTGCCCATACTGTGACTCAGGAATTCCATTCCGGGATGGATAGTCAGCTTCACTCAGATGTCTTATCAATAGTAGAGGGAAGGATTAATTGATTTTTGTTATATTCAGACGATGAAATAAACAGGAATAGAAATGAATGAACTCTGACTACACATGACAAGCATACTGATGTGCAGAAGAACATGTCCCAGATAGCTGCATTTCCAGTACATTAAAGCATGATGATCAATGTCAGGTTACTCTGGGGAGAAGCAGGGTGTGATGGGGAAGAAGAAGCCAGAGGCCAGGGAGGGCTGCTGAGTTGCTGGCGATATTCAGGGTCTGTTCCCGTGGAGAAAATTCACTGCATTTTCGGATGCCTCGCTGTGTGTATGCTATTTATCAATCAAAGGTTAAAAAGAAATTCAGAAACCTAAAGCTTCTTGTGAACAAGCTAAGGAAAGATTGAGCAGCCGGTTGAAGGTGTCTGGGACTCCTTGTCTTCCCATCTGTTCAGCATGTTAAACTCCGATGGATTTTATGAAAATTATATGAGACAATGAATATGGAAGTGTTTTGTAATCTGTAAAGGTGGTTGTTATGATTCTTACCAAAACAATAAATGTTGTGATTTTTACCCCACGTTCCACCTGCCGGAAAGGGCACACACAGAGTTATTACCATTGGCCCCACAGTGTCTGCGGCCCGTTGCCCTCTTGTTCAGTTGCTTTATGGTACATTCTCTCTTTGTCATTTAAATCTGCTGCAGCTTTCCTCTCTTCATCACCTCCACTGCCCCACTCCTGAGATTAATTCTTTCCTTAAACAATAGAAGATGGATGGCCTCCGTGTTCCGTCAGCTGATTAAAATCATTTCCTCTCTGTTGAGAGTCCATTCATGTGGAAACTGTGCTTCCCAGCGCCAGCTCAGAAGCCAGCCTCGTGCACTGAATTGCAGCCTGTGATGTCTAAACATTCCTCTTCCTTCTTGGCAGCATTTCACAGATTCCACCGAAGCCCCTGCCAGGGCCCTGAATGTTCCATATCCGGCCAAAGGTGGAAGATGCCAGCTGAGCCCATGACCAGCTCCCAATGCTGTGGATGTCATGCTGACTATGGCGGGGACAAATAAACAGTCACCCTTACTACAGCTACCATTTAGGAAGTGCCTTCGCTTCCTGGGTCCTCCCAGCAGTCTGGTGGGGAGAAGACAACACAATCCCTGTTCTGCAGTTTCTACAGAAATGGAACTCAGGCTGAGAGGCGCGGAGCGAATCAACCGAAGGCAGTGTCACGAACTACAGAGATAGGAATCCAACCTGCATTCGACTCTGGAACCCATGCTGGTTCATTCATTTGGTAAATATTTATTAAGTGATTACCATGCACCAGACACTTGGATCCACTGGCAATAAAATTTCCTGTTCCCCACTGAGTTTTCAGTCTATTGGAGGGGATGGGAAGCGAAACATAGGTATAATAAATAAAGCAATAAATCATGGAATATGCTAGTTTGCCAGGTCCTTTGGGAGAAAGAGAGTTGAGCAATGTAAGGGAACATCAGGAATGCCCAGAGGTTGCAGGCTGGGGAGGAGGTTTGGCTTGCAGGTGAAGTAAAGTGGTCACGGGAATTTCCTCAGAAGGTGACATTTGAGTCTTGAGGGAGGTGAGGAAGTTAGCCAGACTGAAGGAAAACCCCGTATAGAGGCCCTACATAGGAGAGGCCTGAATGTTCGCAGAGCAGCAAGGCGGCCGGTGTGGTTAGCACAGTGCAAGTGAGGGGTCAGAATGGTACTGAGGGCCACAGGTCCCATTGGGCTTACAGATCATTTTGTAGAATTTGGCTTTCTCACGAAGAGAAGCAGGGGTCCTAAGAGGGTTGGAGCAGAGGTGTTTTGAATGCTGTAGGGCAGCAACGCTAGAAGCAGGAAGACCAGATAGGAGGCAGGAAGTGATGGTGCCTGGGACTACAGTGATTGAAGTGGAGCGGGGAGAAGAGGCGATGGGAAAGAGCACGGAAGGAGCCAGTCTGGGGAGGGGACTTGCTGGATGTGAGACCGTTGTCAGGCCTCTGAGTGGAGATGCTATAGTAGACATTAGGACGTGTGGATCTGGGTTTTGGAAAAACCTGGCATGAAGACTTCTGTTTTTCCCTTCAGTAGTGGGGATTAACCCAGGAGCACTCTACCACTGAACTACATCCCTGTCCCTTTTTATTTTTCATTTTGAGGCAGGGTCTTGCTGAGTTGCCTAGGTTGTCCTTGAGCTGGTTCTCTTCCTGCCTCCGCCTGCCAAGTTGCTGGGGTTATAGGCATGTGCCGCCGTCGCTGGCTGGTGTGAAGTCTCATTTGGATTCAGATCTTCTCTAGAGGAGCAGCCAATTCAGGTGCACCCAGGGATGCTGGGGGAACCGGAAGCTGTGGCCTGGGGAGGGACTGAGAGTTCTGACAGCCTGTGAGCCAGGCCTGACACAGTCCCTCCCAAACCAGGATCACCAGGGTGCCTGTGATCAATGCAGGTGCCTGGCCTCCCACACCTCTGATGACACTGGCAAGTGTCCTGGATGCCCCTCTCCTTGTCCTCAGCCTGGCCTCATTCTAATTCCACTTCAATCTAGTTCCCAGCCTTGGCTATGGACTTAGATTTGGTTCCCACCACTCCTCCTAGAGTCCCTGAACTTGGTCTCTTGCTTGTCCCCTTGTACCTCTGAAAGATGCACTCCTGACTTCCAACTTGACTGCCACTTGACCCAACCATAGTTAGAGCAAGGACAATGGTCCTTCCTCCCAAAGCCCACTTCCTGGGAGCACATGAGCCATCTGGCCCTCTCAGAGGCCAAGGTTGAAGCTGGAGAGTTCAATCCTTGAAGGTCTAGAAGGCCAGCCACCTTGGGCCTGCCAGTGGTGGTTAGGGCACTGAACGTGGTCGGTGGACCTTGAGGGAGGTCTACTATCAGATAGCTCCTGGCAGGGAGAAAGGCATGGAGTTACAGAGATGTTCAGAATGGCTCGGGGGTGAATACTGGAGGGAGACTTACACTGATAACCAAGGCCAGAGGACAGACATATTCACAGTGGAGAGTGGTGGTGGCCAAAAGGGTTCTCGGTGGCTGGGCGATCTCTAAGGACACTAGGAATCACTCCTCTACAGGGACGGATTGGGACTGCGTCCCAGCCTGTGGCTTCTGATCTCAGGGCTCCACTCAGGGCCTGCTCTGCTCCTGCAGAGGGCTGTTTTTCTTCCTCTACCCTTTGGGTTGAAGGACAGGGCTTCTGGGTTTTAAAGGGTTCATACTGTCCCCTCCACTGCAACACACCGATATCACAGTCTTCCACATTCTCATCCAGACCCTGGGGCCAGTATCTATTTTAAGGAACTGTTGAAGTTGAGTTTTTTTGTTTTTTGGTTTGCTTGTTTGTTTGGTTACTGGGGATTGAACCAGGGCCACTTCCCACTGAATTACCTCTCCAGTCCTTTTTACTTTTTTGTTTTGAGGCAGGGTCTTGTTAATTGTTTAGGGCCTCACTAGGTTTCTGAGGCTGGCCTCAAACTTGCAGTTCTCCTGCCTCATCCTCTCAACTTACTGGGATTATTCACCACAAGGCCCAATTGGCTCAGTTATTTTGCATCCGGGGGTCTATGTATCCCTTCTTCCTTGGGGGTCATTTTTTTACCCGTTCGGTCCTTTATCATGCCCAATCCCATCAGGATTTCCCTAGAACAGAGGAGAAAACATGGTTGGTCAAGGAAACCTTTCTTTTCATCTGAGTGCTAAGAGGCAGGGGTTTCCAGACCCGACCTTACCTCTTGTTGGCCTGGTCAAGGCTTAGAGTCCTTTTCTTAAAA
>PVKS010047279.1:0-12894 GCA_004027875.1 Aplodontia rufa | reverse complement strand
CCGGGCTCCAGAGCTATGTAATCTGCAGAATGTGAAGCTCAGCCATGTGCAGGCCTGCTCCTGAGGCTGGGCCTCGGGCCCAGTGGCCAGTGCTGACAGTGCTCACATAGGGCCCTGTCCCACCAGGGTGGTGCTTCAGAGGAGCAAGAGTCCTCCTCCCCCAGGGGCTGCCCTGCACCATGGCCTCACTCAGTGCTGAGTTCCGCTGGAGTCTCTCACCTGTGTAACTGCCACTACTGCTTCTGGGATCTCCACCCTCAGGGGACACAGTGTCCCCAACCTGGAAGATCCTTTTGCTTTTGACACCTACAGATGCTTTTCCTGCCCTGCCCTCAGCAGGAGAGACTCTTCCAAACACCGCACCACTTCCATCCTGTGTCTAACCCACATGCCAGGCCTTGGGGCTTCAGTCGGTAGACGTTTCCGTATGCTTTGGCTCTGTCTCTGCTGGCTTCTGTGCTCCAGCTGTGTGAGCCTTGAGCATGTCCACATTCAGCCTGGGCTGTGTCACTTGGCACTTTTGAATGTGTTGCTTTCTAATAAAGTCATTCCCTGCGTATACACTTAGTGTCCTCTGCTAGATGGATCGCTCTCAAGGGACCAGGCTGTCACACCCCCAATTCCTTGTAAGTGTGTAGGTGTGTGTGCGTGCACACAAGCTCTAGAATCATGTTTGATTTGCTATTTTCTACTTGTCCAGGGTCAGGTGGATCGTCTCAGCAGGGCTTTCTCACCCTCCCATCTCCCAGACTTGACCAGGCTGTAGCAGGAACTGGCTAGAAACCCCACAAAGCCAATGTGAGAATTAGGAAAGTCCTTTCACATGTATGCTCCCATTTAATCGTGACAATCCCCCAGAGGCCAAGGACCTTACCCAAGTCCATGCAGCAGCTAGCACGTGGCAGAGGCAGGCTGGATTTCCTATTTTCTGAATTGACAGCAGGATCCTCTCAGCTGTGCTGAGGCGACTGTCTGCTGCCTAGTTCTTGTGAGTGGAATGGCTCTGCATGGCCCAGGCCTTTAACCTATCCAATTTAGCAGAGGTATGAATCCTCCAGGAGCAGCTCATCCAGGAGGGAGGAAAAGCCCGACAGCTTGGACAACTCTTCTGCAAACAGCTTTTGTCCCAACCAGTCCCAGGAGCTCCTTTATGAGCCATGGAGGGTGACACTGAATGAGATACCTCAAGTGTTTTGTGCCATACAGTAGCTATGCTGACTGGAAATACCCCAAATTTTGTTTCCACAACACTGAAGTGCTGCTTAACAGCGGGGAGCTGGGGTTTAGAGCCCTGCCTCCATCCAGGTCCTGCAGGTCCTCACCTCTCACTGTCACATAGAACCAAATGAAAGCATGCTTGCCGTTGGTCTCCTGTGGCTTCTCCCTCACCAGCCAGCCCCCCATCGGTCAACTGAAGACCTCCATCATTATCCCTGAGCAGGACTGGTGGAGAAAGCTTGGATCCATGCCTTCCTCTTACCCACCCAGTGGGTGACGATGGGGAAAATACAGCTCCAGGTTGGATCTGGTCCTGGGAAGCTCATATGTGTTTCCCATGACTGCTGTAACAAATTACTATGATCTTGCTAGCTTCAAATACATAAATGTATTCTCTCACTGTTCTGGAGAAGTCTGCCACCAGTTTCAGTGGGCCAAGTCAAGGTGTTTCAGAGCAGTTATCCCTCTGGAGGCTCTGGGAGGGGGGATCTGATCCCTGTCTCCCCCATGGCCAAGTCGTTTGTGACCATATGAACTGTCATTAAGACCAAAACCTTCATCTTCACTCTGCCTTTTCTGGGTGCCTTCATGTTTCTCTGCTTTGCTTTTATAAGTACAAGCATAATTTCAGGTAAAATTGACAGGTTCCAGGTATTAAGATATAGATATCTTTGGGGGCTGTTTTTCAGCCTTCTACAACCATCAACTCCTCATGCTGTTTGAGAACTTTACTTCTCTCCTCTGGGCATTGGTTGCCTTATTTATTTATGCCTTCATGTATTTATTTTAAAGGGATAGTTAGTTTCTTTTTTATTGGTGCATTATAGTTGTACATAGCAAAGGGATTTGTTGTTATACATTCATGAATGTATACTTATAACAATATATCTTGGCCCAATTTCCTCCCCAGCACTTCCCCACTTCCCCTTCTGCCTCTCCCTGGTCTCTTTCCTCTACTGATCTTAAAAACTTTTCCAGTTTTAAATGTATGTATGAGAACTATTTAGTATCTCAGAGGTGCCAGGTACACTATACAATACTTATATCCCCCTTTTCCCTCGCTTCCATCCTTCCTTCTCCCCTTCTCTTTCCTTACTCAACTAGGCATCCTTTAGTTTGTTAATTTGTGTTTGATGGATCTTTGCATATATAGCATATATGCAGAAACTCAAAGGTTGAATGTTTTCTCTCACATGTGGAAGTTAGAGTAAGACACAGAAAAGGCGGTTTCCCCCTTTATGGCATAAGATGGCTGGGTTTGATGACCTCTGAAGCCCCAGCAGTTCTATAACTTTACCTTGCCTAATAACCCAATCTGCTGGGGCAGCTGTTTCCTGATCTTGCCTCTCCCCTTAGCCCTGGAGGCTGTGTCTGGAGTTGGGGGCACATTCTCCTTCCCATCCAGGGCCATTTCCTGGGGAGTCACAATTGCCTGAGGTGTTGAGGCTAGTCACTGAAAGGTGCAGTTTGAGTAGCCTTGTGTTCTCATGTGGTGCTTGTCAAAACTGTCACCTTATCTGCACCAACACCCTCCTGAGCTCAGGAATCTCATTCAGGGGAGGCCACTAGGCCCAGGTTTGGTAAGGGGAAATAAAGCCAGCAGTGGAGAAGACAGAGAGGCAGGGCCCTTTCTCCTGACTCCTGCACCTAATGCATGCTCAAGTCCCTCTGGAACATCTTGGGGGCGGGGGAGGCAAACCCCTGGCCCTGGCCCCCTCTTCGCCACCCCAGCTGCACAGCTTCCTACAGTAAATACATGACCTCATGTCTGGCTGCCTGGCATTCTGGAAACTGTCCAAGGAGCCTAGGCAGGTGGGGATCCCAAGCTCCTCTGTGTGGAGAACAACTACCCCAGGCTGAGAAGTCAGCCCTGCCCTCTTGGTTTTAAAGGCCACCTCTGCAGGCTGGCTGCAAACCCCGTGCCCTGCTTCCCTCTTGCTCCATGTGGGGCAGTCCCCCCATTTATGATGTTGTTATGATTCCCCCTGGGTTGTGAGGAGACCTCCTCTCACTTTCTCCTCAGCATCCCTGTGCCTCTTCTCTCCTTTTACCTTGGCTGCCAGGAATCTCAGCTCCATCAGCTATTATCTAATAATTGTTCTGTTCTGGAGCCCTAGCGCATGGCATACTAGATCCTTTACACATATGGTCTATCTTATTCCTCAAAAGAACAACCCAAAGAAGTGTGTGTTATTCCTTCCAGATTTACAGGTAAAGAAAGAGAGACGTGGATAAATCATGGATGGGCCCAGGGTCACTCAGCTCGTTAAGTGACAGCCTGAGATCCTAACCTGGCTTGGCTCAACGCCAGCACGGGGCTCTTACTTGCCTCCACCCTGAGCCATCCCACACACCATTCTTGCCCCAACCCGATGTCTCTCCTTGGTCTCTTTGCCAGGCATATCCTTCTCCACCTTTCAGACTTTGATCAACTCTCACCAACATCATTATCCAAGAAAAAGTGATTGTTCTTTTCCAGCACACTCCTTACTCCTTGCTTCACGCCAGACTGCACTTGTCTTTACTGTAAAATTACCCTGCAGACGTTGGGTTAATGTTGACTGATGCTAGGGGGAGGTTGGGGTAGGTCCTGGATCCTAGTTTTCTATCTGTAGACTGGTCAGGTTGGACATATCTAGTGTCCTGTTCTTATCACCACAGTCCTGACTCCATCTAGCCCCTCCCAGGCCTACCTACCAACTCTGAGATACGGAGTGCATCCTGCTGGAGAGAAAATAGTGTCCGGCTTCAGCTCCCATCCCTCCCCAGCTACCCAGTCTTCAGTGTGTCCAGCACTGCCCAAGGTCTGGAAGGCTCAGGAAACCCATGAGTACCCACGTGGTTCTTACCTGTGGGTACCACCAGTCTTGAGGGCACTAACCAGGGGAATGTTTTCTGGCCAGCCTCCCTCTCCTGGCTCTTATTAGCATACTGGCAAAAAGCAGCATCTTTATAGTCACCTGGATTTGAGTTCAAACACCAGCTCTGCCACTTTAGCAAGTCTTTGGACTTCTCCAACCTCAGCTTTTTCACCCATCACCTGGAACCGTGTTACTTCAGGGTGTTGTTATAAAGAATAAAGAAGCCTGGCACAGTGATAGCACAATGTAGGGCTGGTTAAAGGGAGCTCCTCGTACTGGACTCCTCATCAGGAGACCCCAGAGAATAAGATGCTACCATGTGTGTGCCCAGGGCTGGACCCTGGTGCCCAGAGCACTGGCCCTGAGCACTTCTGCTTCATGAAGGTCCTGTTTTCCGCCCTTCAGGATACAGCCCAACGAAAGTGTGCCTCCTGTTGAAAGCATCCTGATGCCTTGGAGGGCCTGTTTCTGCAGCATCCCATCCTGATCTGCCCAGGGGGCATCATCCAGACCCACCCTGCGGATCTCTGCATTCCCCTGATCTGCTCTCACCTGTTCCCATCTTCTGTTTTGTCACCCCTGCACACTTCCCTGCAGGCTCTTATAGTCATCCCTTGGCCAAGGGACCTCTATTCCTGTGAATAGATCCCCCGAGGACACCTGCTTGTTTATGGAACAGCCAACTGGAGGAATTCACAGCTACCTTACAGGTTGTCTTCAGGCCACAGTGGAATTTTCGGCAGATCCAAGGGTGCACACAATAGGTTCAAGAACTGATATTATTGTAAACTATTTCGAACAATTAAAGTTGGATTTTATTGGGCTTAGGAAACAAAGTATAATAGCTGAAGCTTGGGAACAGTCAAGACAGCGTAATAATCTAACAAGGTGTCAGCAATAAAAACCAACCCAGACTCAAAGAAGAAGCTAAAAAGATAAGATTTTAAAAAACAAACAAAAAAACGTGTCCATTCATTGTACCTACCACTATTACAGGATCCCTGTGCCAAACTCAGTTTCCCCTCACCCTTCTGTTGAACTTCTGCTCCTATCTCCTGTTACTACAGGACTCTTCACCCATGAAGTGAGAGGGTGCAGGGCCAGAGCTGGTGGGACTCTAGAGACCACTCAGGCTCTGGGACCTAAGCATGCTGTGAAAAAATCATCACAGGTACTTATAAAAATACCAATTTATGGGATGTACTCAAGTCTACTGACTCTGAATCTCCAAGACAAGCAGTCTGGGAAAATGAATTTTTTAGAAACTCCCAATTCATTCTCTTTAACGCCTAGTCTAGGATACCCCTTCCCTGGCTCAGTCCCCACACCATCCAGATGAGTTATGGAAGCCAAGGGGTGAGGTGACTGCTCAGGGTCAGAATCATGTCCAGAAGGACTGGGTAGTCCCACCAAGAGACCCCCTCACTCCCTTCCTGCTACAATTCTATCTCTGTGGCTCTACAGAATGTCGACCCACTACTGCACATAGGTGTGCCTGTGGCCACCAGCCCTGGGGCTCTGTGGTCACCTAGCAGCTCTAAGTCCCATTTTTCATCTGTGAACTGTGGGTGGCCCGGCAGTTTCTACTTTCCTCTGATTCTACCCAGGGGGGCTTGCTGGGCTCTGTCAATGGGCTCCAAGCAAGGGATGGTTCCAGCTAGTTTTGCCTCTAGGAAAACAGGCCCTGGAAAATAATTCCATGTGCCATTCCAATTTTTGAATTTTTTTAGAAGTTCTTCATTCTTCTATATTTCTGAACTCTGCCATTGAATCTATGTCCCTCTTGGGACAGGTCACTGAGGCTGACAAAAATCTTGAATTACCAAGATGATTTTTTTTTTATCTTCTCTAAGACAGGAAATACTCTGCTGAGTGTCGTAGTCCACATTGGAGAAGTTGAGAGACAAAGGGCAATATCTCAGTGCAAAGGGGATAGAATTGGTATTAGGATCTCTGAATTCCTTACTTCTGCTTGGTTAATATTCTGTCAAACGAGAACTATCCACATGGCATCCGAACGTAGGGAATATTTTCTGCATCTGATTTCATAGTAAAGAAGACAATATGTCCCCACAGCTTTCATGTGGTTTTCTGTTTTGAGGATGAAACAAGCACCAGCCCTCCCACCCCAAATACAAATTTAACATGTTTCATAGTTTTCAAAATACTTTCACATGTATTATCACTCTTAGCCTTCCAAACCCTACAAGATAGGCATTGTTCCTTTACTATGAAATTCGTTCTCCAGATGAAGAAACTGAGAGTCAGGGAGTTCAATTTTCTTCCATCCCACCTCTCTCTCTCTGAAGGCAAAGACCCCTTCTGGGGGGGTTAATCCTGCCTCATTGGTTCCACTGGCCTCAGGAACCTGTCCTCTTCCCAATCAAAAGTCCTTTAATTTTTCTTGGCCACTGGTAGGGTTAATTCCTTCCATTTCAACTGTAATACTGACTCTAGTTTTGGAAATGACACTTTAAGGCAATGTGTAGGCATTGCCCCATTTCTTCCAAAGGAAGACTTTGCGAGGTAGTTATTGTTATTGTCTTTTTTTTCTTTTTTGAGTAAATACACTGAGACTAAGAATGTCCTATAGGGTTTCCATTTGCTCCCCACATCTATTTTCCACCCCTTCCTGCTTGCTCTGGGCTGCAAGGCTGATCCACTTAGGCCTAAACAGTGGGGTGGGCTCCCATGCCTTCAGACGCACAGTGGGGTCCAGCTCAGGCAGAACCACAGTAAGAGATGAGGGAGGGCGGGGGAGGTTCATATATATCCCAGCTCCTCCTCTTTCTGCAGAGGTCCCAGCTCTGGTCAATGAGCCCCCTTCTTATCCCCCTCTCTGCAAGTTCTGGGAAGCACCTCCTCCCCACCTCTTTGAGCCAAGGGATAACAATGTCAATGTCTTGCAGAGGTACAGTGGAGCAGAGGCGACAAGAAAGTTGAGTGCTCCTGAAGTGAATGGTTTCATGATGGCAATTTTTTTTTTTTTTTTGCAGAACATTATCTGAAAAATATTGTAAATCTGGAAAACAGATATAGCAAAACTCACAACATTATTTTAAATGTAAAAATATTTAATTTTATCCCCAACTGAATGTATTATTATTATTCAATTTTTCTCACTTAAATGGAAGCAAATTCATCAACAATACTTTGAAAAATCTACCACTTTCCTTAACTTTTTCAAGAGAGAGTTGTAAGTTACAGTAAATGAGTGGAAATAACTTTAGAAATATTTTGATGAATGCAAAACTTTTTTTTAGTATTTTTATTTTGAAGAGAGAGGGACAGTGAGAGAGAGAGAGAGAGAGAAAGACAGAATCAATTTTATTTTAGTTTTTCATGTGGTTTTCATTGCTCCCACACTTTGCTGTGTACATGGTGCTGGGGTTTGAACTCTCGTACTTGCGCACGCCAGGCAAGCGCTGTAACCTCCGAGCCACCGCTCCAGCCCTGAATACAAAACTTTAGCAAGAGATATAAATATACTTTCTTAGTTTGGAAATAAATGAAAGAAAAAGTATGATAACTGGAACTATATGAATCATGGATAAGAGTTTTAATTATAAGACCAGTACATATCAAATAGAAATTAAGATTTTAAATGTCTTAATTTCACTTTTGAAATAGAGATATGAAAACTTAATAAAGTATGCTCAAATATCTAAACATAGAAAAGTTTGAAAACTGTTGAAAAACTTCTAGAAACATCTCTAATGTACAAAAAGCAGTCATTGATTTGGTTCTTTAAATAGTCTGATGATTTAAGTCCTATTGAAATTGCATCTGAAATAGTTTTAACTAACGTGCAATAGCAATAACTTATAATATAAAAACAGTAGTGTGTTTGGAGCTTCTAAAATGAATTCATTAATTTTGCTTCATGTAATGTTATCCAAATTTGGAAGTGGCCTTGAGAATTCTTTTATTGATACCAGTTATAATGTTGTCCTCTTAAAGAATCGTGTTGAACTGAAGTGGATTAACAATTACTTAAGACAGTCACTTGGTCAAGAGAAAGTGTCAAACCTAGCTATTCTTTAAAGTGCATATGACCTGAGTAAATATTGAAAATACTAGTAAAGAGTTTGTTTCTGTTTTAAGCCAGGAAAGCAGAATTATACTGGTTTTGGTAGAATATTGAAATTTAAGATAATGTGGTGAGCTTTACAAATTTGCTTTCAGTACTTTTTAAACTCCTTTAATGTTCTGGGGGAAAAATCAATAAAAAACTCACAAATACACGACATGTGTTTCCCTTTTGCATCAGGCTCCAAATGGCTTGCCATGGCATTCTGAGGCTGTTTGTATTTAAGAGTTTGATATAGGGCTGGAGAGATGGCTCAGCAGTTACGGCGCTTGCCTGGCATGCGCAAGTACGCAAGTTCAAACCCCAGCACTGCGTACGCAATGAAGTGTCTGAGCAACGAAAGCCACATGAAAAACTAAATAAAATTGTTTCTCTCTTTCTCTCTCTCTGCCCCTCCATCTTTAAAAAAAAAAAAGAGTTTGATGTATTGTCTCGCATGGATTTTTTTTACATAAATTTTAATTTGACAAAATATCACCTTCAGGATTATTAATCTGATCACTGAGTTTTCTGCATTCCCTTAAATTTTGCCTGCAGGACAAGTGCCTCATTTGTCTCACCCTGGGTAATGGGACCTTGCTGATCCTTGTCCCAAGACACTGTACAGCCCAGGGCCACTCCTTGGTAACTGGAGCAGTTGCCCTCACTTACTCATGGTATCACTTTCAGCTTTCTGTAGTCTCAGTTTCCCATGGTCCACCACTGCCCGAAAATAGTAAATGGAAAATTCCAGAAATAGCAATTTATAAGTTTTAAATAACTTATACTACAGTGTATTTTTATAATTGTTGTATTTAATTATTAGTTGCTGTTGTTGTTAATCTCTTACTATGCCTAGTTGGTAAATTAAACTTCATCCTTGGAGTATATGTATAGGAAAAGCCATGGCCTGTATAGGATTGGGGACTTTGGGGCATCACTTGCCCAAGGTCACACACTTAGAAACAAAGTGGGCAAGCGTTCAAGCCCACTTCTGCAGCATCCAAAGTGCTCGCCTCTTGAGGTGCTCCCTCATGAGAGCAGGACTTGGCCAAAGCAGCTCACCAGGGCACCTGTCTGTCTTCTCCAGTTTGGAAGTGGAGCCTGAGCCGGGCAGGATTCCACACACTCCCTCCTGGGCCAGCCCCACTGCAGGCCCTTTTCCTTACAAGCAGAGGAGTGACAGGGCCCTGGCTCCACCTGGGAGTCCCCAGGCCTTGGGCAGGCAGGCTTCTGGAGAGGTTCTGATGCTACATTTGCTTTCTTCTCTTCCAAGTCATCCTCTAATTGAAAATGACTCCAAGCAGCTGTCAGCCTGGAGGCCATGGGTGTCTGCACCCCAGCCTGTGCCAAGTGCACAGATCCTACTTGTGATGACCTCAAGCACATAAGCCCAGGAAGACATTAACAACTGTTTATTTGCGCCTGACAAGAAAGAGAGAGCGGGCCTTGGGGCTGCCTAGGCTGGAAGTGCCCCTAGAGAGCCAGAGTCCCCCAGCTGGGAACCTGTTCACAGGCATAAAGTAGTCGCACCCTGCCCTCTGGGGAGGGGGCAGGCTGAACAGAGGGGCCTCCTGTGCTGCAGGAGCTGGGAACACCAAGCAGGGGTATTGTTTCAACAGTCATCAACAGAATGACTTTCTTTGGTTGCAATATCTGGGCAGAATTTACCCTCTCCACAAGACTGACTTACCTCTCCTGGGCCGCAGTTTCTTCACTGGAAAAATGGAAGTAACTCTAGTACCTACCTCTTAAATTGGAAGCTGGGAAGAGATGGCTTTATGCAATCTGAAGAAGAAAAACAAATGCTCAGAGAAAAGTGAATTACCCAAAGCCAAATCATTGTACTGTTGTTAGGGATGCAACGGATAATAATTTACACTTTCTGAATCCTGAGCAATGTTGTTTGAGTTATGCCATAGATTTGCCCGTTTACTTAATGATTATTTTACAAAATGAGATATTTAAAAAATGTTAGGAGTATTAATGTGAATGCTTACGTATTCATTCTACAAATATTTATTACACAGATGCTCAGAGCAAGGCACTGTTCAAGGTACTGTGTGCAAGAGCACACAAGATAGCCAAGACCTTTCGGCCCGCTCACAACCAGCAACAAAGAAGGAAATGAATAAATGCACAGTATATAAAAGGTGGTGGCAAGCGCCACGGAACCACAGCCGGACAAAGAGAGAGTGAAGGGGGTTGAGGGGAAGAGGATGGGAAAGCGGTGACGGGGACTATTTTAGCTCTGGAGGACAAGGAAGTCCTTTAGAGAGTTGGAATTTGAGCAGTGATGAGAATGTCATGAAGGAATGACCCATGAGACAATCTGGGTCTGCAAGGTCACAGACAGAGCGTATGCCTACATGATGTAACTTAACTTTCCATGCCCTCAAAAACAAATTTACATCATGTAGACCACGGAATGTATGCTTTTACACACAGGGCTGAACATCAGAGAGGGAAGCTGCATTATTAAGAAATAAATTAGGCCAGGTATGGTGGTGCAGCCTGTGATCCCAGTGGCTCAGGAGGCTGAGGCAGGAGGATCTCCAGTTCAATGCCAGCCTCAGCAATTTAGCAAGGCCTGAAGCAACTTAGTGAGATCCTGTCTCAAAAAATAAAAGACTGGTGATGTGGCTTAGTGGTTCAGTGTCCCTGGGTGAGATGTGCTATGACACTAGGCTAATGCAGGTGGGCTGGTCAGTTGTCCTTAACAACTTATAAGCAAAAATTTATTGTGATGGTTTCAGAAGTGTCAGGCCATGGTCACTTGGCCTTGTTGCTTTGGTCCTGTGGAGAGGCAGCACATTATGGCTGGAGGGCATGGTGGAGGTGGCCTGTTCACCTAATGGTGGTGGGGAAGCAAAGAGAGACAGGAAGAGGCAGGGGTCCTGTTGGGAGTGTGGCCTGAGTGGCGGTGCTGATATCTACACCTGCAGGTGACCACTGTCTCTGAGAGATTGCACGTTCAGTAACAGATGCAATGAGACAAGTTCCGTTTTAATATTCTTTATTTAACACAGCACTCGAGGGTATTAATATCACAATTCTCAAGGGATGTCACACTACAAATCACACTCTCCTACATTCTGATCTTACTTAGTCACAGCACACAGAATATAATCTAATAATTACACGCCACTTGAATGCAATAAGCTCAAGGCAATAGGTAAGCTCATAGTCCTCTCACCAGCAGCGGTGTGACGTTCATGGTTACCAACAGAATTCACGCAGAGTCCTCAGGCAGGTCAGGTACTCTCCAGGAGCAGAGGTCAAATTGCAGGGAGCCAAAGAATTGGGCAGACCTGCACTCTCCACGGAGCTGAGATCAGGCGCTCTCCAGACAGAGTCGAGGTTGCTGGGTTCAGTGTAGGAAGCTGCTTCAGAGTCTGGCGCGGAGTTGCTGGGTTTGATGGCAGGTTAAGCGGGTTGCAAGGGATGGAGAGGAGGCATGCATGGGCGTAAGGACCAATCTCAATATGCTTCCAATGTGGAGTATGTCTCCAATTCCTTGGTTGCAGGCCTCGGTTTTTATCCTCTTTTTGTGAGGTCCAGGCCCAATTGTTGGTTTTCTCATTAGTATGGATATTTGGGTAGGTCTTACTTGGTTAGCACGGTAAGGGTCCGGCCCAAGGAAATTCAAGGAAATTTCCAGCACATTCCAGGGATTGCCTTACAGCTGTTAATCTGCTGTGAGATTACTGTTATCTGGTACAACGCAGGAGCTGTAGCTCAGGCTAAGTTGCTTCACTGCATGACTTGCGTTTTGGAAGCTTGCTCTGTATACTAGACTGTCTCTGTCCACTCTGGACAGGTTCCAATATCCCCTTTAAGGACATGACCCCAATGACCTAACTCGCCCCACCTCCTAAAGGTTCCACCATTCCCCAATAGTGACACATGTTAGGAACCAAGCCTCTAATGTATAGGCTCTTGGGGACATTTCTGTTTTAACCTATAACAGGAGGTACCATTTCTAGAGGTGGGGAAAGCTGTAGGAGGATGGGGTTTGGGAGAGGACTGGAAATTGAGTTTGACTTTGAATATTACTAATATTTGCAAAGAGAAATGCAATTTGAATAAAATGTGAAGAACTACCAACTTAGAAATAGATCTTTGCAATTGATCTTTTAAACTGATGATCATTGATTAGTCTGACTCTATCTCCAGAATTTTGGAAGAAATAACTAAATCCAAATCTAACGGCTTATTGGCATCTGCTCCTCATCCTTTGGGATGATGAACAAGGAAGATGCTTGAGGGCAGGCACTCATTCCTTATCTTTTCCTACATCAGGCTTAGCCCAGTACCTGCCTAACATACCTTTAATAAATGCTAACTTACTAGAGGGAAATAGAATGCTAGCCCAAGAAAGCAGGATCAACCCACAGCTCTGATGAGGATGCCCCTTAAGGTTCCTGCTTCCTGTCCTCAGGGTTCCAGGACCACATGGAGGCCTCCTGGAGCACTCTGCAAGGTCTGCTTCTCTACACGAGTCTTCTTCCAACCATGAAAAGATCATTCCTGCATCTGATGTCCACTGAGCTTGTGCCACTGAGATGGGAGGTGAGGTGTGCGTTCATCTATATGATATGTAGAATGTGTATTGTATTCAAAAGACTCATTTTCTGGGTCCCAAGTGTTCAGCTATTTGGGTTCATGGCTGACCCAAATAGCTGGGCTCCTCCTCCTCCTCCTCCTCCTCCTCCTCCTCCTCTCCTTCTTCTTCTTCTTCTTCTT
>PVKS010047278.1:0-12901 GCA_004027875.1 Aplodontia rufa | reverse complement strand
GACTAGACCCTGGACAATGAGAAAGTTGGTCTAGAAACATGAGTTAAATTCAGATAAGATGTAATGCTTTACAATTTAATACTATTTTTAGAGTTATAACGGGAAGGGGAAGGGAGGGATAAGGGAGGGTAATTGGGGGGGCACTCCTGGGGACAGTTGCAATGTCCAGAATATATACACATCTTATACACATTTTATAATGTTTTGTTAAAATCTTGTAAGGTTGCTCAAAAATAAATTAAAAAAAATAAAAAAAATAAAAAAAAACTCAATAAAAATTGATTCTCTCTCTAAAAAAAAATAAAAAATAAATAAAAAAAATGAATCACTGAGCAACACTGAGCAATGGCTGAATGATCCTCTGTAAATGGACTGGGCACCTTTGTGTTTTGCTTTTTATTGTCCTCTGAAAGTGGCACTGCCCTTCTCTAACTATTGCCTGGCACTGAAATACTTAGACCCTCCAAACTCAGCTTCCTGGACACCCATCTGGGGACAACCCATGGATGAAGACCCAGACCCAAAGGCTTGAGGAGAACCAAGATGTAGACAGTACTCAAGGGCTATTGATTTGTTCCTGCTTATCTTTCCTTCCTCTTTGTGGACCCCACACAGAGAGAAGGCAAGACTCTCCACCAGGGGCTAAATGTCAGGAATATAATCTACCAATTGTTCAATTCTTTATAAAATGAGGAAGAGGAGGAAGAGGAAAAAATTACAGAAAAGTTCCAAGATAGCAAGCAATAGCCTTTACTCTTTATCATGAGTGGTAACCTTAATCTTTATCTGGAAATTGGTTTGCCAAGAGTATTATTAAAGATTGGGGGGGTGCAGGATAGTGGTGGGGCACATGCTTAATATCCAGGGGGCCTTGGGTCCAATCCCCAGGATGAAAAACAAAATGAACAATACAGAAAAACAATAATAAAGAGAGAGATTTCCAGCACCCCTTCCTCCCCCCTGGTAGTAAATGGCTAAAAAGAGAGGAAGAAAGGCCACATACGCTTTTCCAGCAGTACCGTATCAAACTGATTTTCATGCTGGGTTATAGACAACTGAAGCCACAGGCCTTTGTAACACCAGAACTACTTATTCATTAGAGCAGTTCTTCAATTGTGTCCTCATATCATATATTATTGAAAACCTGGTTACTCTTGATTTTGATTCTGTTTCTCATTATAAGCCTGTTAGGATATTATTGTAAAAAGTGAGAAAGATGTGCTAAATAACTTTATGATGAAGTTTTGTTTATTTTTTTTTAGGATGGTGAGCTTCATGTTATTAATCTGCATGATTTGGAAACATTTCTTCAACGTAATTTAAAACTTTAGAATCAATCCTTCAAATTAGAACTAGTCCTAGAACCAGTCCTTCATAGATATCAGACCCCATGCAGACACCAAAATCTGCCTATGCTCGTATCCTGTATATAAAATGGATTAGTGCTTGCAGAGTCTATAATCCTCCCATATACTTTCTATCATCTCAAGATTACTTATAATACCCAATATAAGATAAATGTTGTACAGATAATGGTTATAATGTACATGTTCAGTATAGACACAATTTTCCCCCAAATATTATTTGGTCAAGTAGATCCAGAATGCCTTGCCTGGAATATATACATGAAAGTACAAATGTTAATTCACAATAAAATAACATGTAAATTCAATATGATTTTAGTAGATATAACAACAAAGTTTTTTTTTTCCTTTCCTTTTCTTTTTTTAAACTAGAGTCAAGCAAGTTGATTCTATCGGGGAAAAGGCAGAAAGAGCCGTCAGTAAAACCTGAAACAGAAGAGCAATGAAGGGAACTAGCCCTGAGATGTTAAACTATATCTGTAAATCTCCGTAATTGAGAGTGTGACCAGTGGGATCAAATATGAAGTCCAGAAACGGACCCAAGTACACATAGCAATCTTGCACATGATGAAGGTGGTATGTCAAACCGTTAGCAAAAATATGATCTTTTTAAATAAACAGAACTGGGAAACCTGGAAAGCCATTTAGAAATGAGTTAAAATCAGACCTGTAGGGGCTGGAGCGGTGGCTCAGCAGTTACTGGCATGCTTGAGGACGCAGGTTCGAACCCCAGCACCACGTACACAACAAAGCGTAGGAGCAACAAAGGTCACATGAAAAACTAAATAAAATTGATTCTCTCTCTCTCTCTCTCTCTCTCTCTCGCTGTCCCTCTCTCTTAAAAAAAATCAGACCTGGGGCTGGAGCGGTGGCTCAGCGGTTTCGGCGCTTGCCTGACAAGCACGAGGACCCGGGTTCAAACCCCAGCACCATGTACACACAACTAAGTGTTGGAGCAACGAAGGCCATGTGAGAAAAAAAAATCAGACCTATATTTCTGATAAGCCAGAATAAATTCTAAATGAGCTAGCAATCTAAACATAAGAAATTAACACCATACAAATACTGGGAAAAAAATGGTGAACTCAGTAAATTAGAAATAGGCATTCTAACCATGACTCAAAATCTAGAACTAAAGGAAAGTCACTAAATTTGACTTTATGAAAAAATTATATGCCGGTCATCAAAAGCAATGTCAGAAAACAAATGTTAAGTGGGATGGGGCTGAGAGGGTTGTGATTCATGACTTATAGCATAAAGGACTAGTTGTGATAATATATAAAGAGATCCTAAGAACCAAGAAGACTGAACAATTTTTAAAAGTGAACATAGGTCAGGACAAACAGAAATGAGGTGATATCTTTTAAATACATGAAAAGATGTTTAATCTCACTCATAACAACAACAAAATGTTAGGGCTGGGGTGGGAGCTTAGTGCTAGAATCCCTGCTCAGTATGTGCAAGACTCTAGATTCAATCCCCAGCACCAAAAATATATCAGATTAAGATGGAGGGGACTAGATCCAAAATTTACAAAGAACTTAAAAAGCCTAATATCAAAACCACAAATAATGCAGTCAATAAATGGGCCAGAGAGCTAAACAGAAACTCCTCAACAGAGAAAATCAAGCAAGGCAATGCATACATGAAAAAGTGTTCTAAATCACTGGTAATCAAAGAAATGCAAATCAAAACTACATGAAGATTTCACCTCACTCCAGTCAGCTTGGAAAAGATGAAATACAAACAGTAATAGATGCTAGAGGGGTTGCGTGGAAATAGGAACACTAGCACACTGTTGGTGGAACTGCAGACTGGTGCGGCCCCTCTGGAAAGCAGTGTGGAGACTCCTCAAAATATTAGGGTTGTAACCACTTTAAGACCCAGCTATCCCTCTTCTGGGTATTTTTCCAGAGTTAGAATCAGCGCATTACAGTGACACAGTATAATCATTGTTCACAGCAGCTCAATTTACAATAACTAAATCATGGAATCAATCCAGATGCTCTTCTTTGGAGGAATGTATCCAAATGCTGTGGTATAAACATACTATGGGGTTCTACTTAGCTATTAGAAACAACAATATTGTGGCCTTTGAAGGTAAATGGATGGTAATAGAAGAAATCATGCTGAGCAAAATTAGCCAAACTCAGAGACTCAAGGGTCAAAGAGACTCAAGGGTCAAATGGTTTCTCTCATTTGTGGAGGCTACAGTGAAACTGGGCTTGGGTGAAAGGTCAAACTCATGTACTAGATTCACTAAAGCTGAAGCAACTTGTAATCTAGGGGAACTATAGATATGCAGAGGGAGGGGAAGGGGTAAAGGAGAGGCAGGAGGAAGGGGAGAGGGAAGGATGATAGGGAGGAATATAGGAGGGGAAATCAACAATGTAGCTTACTTTGTACTTCCCTAAGAACTCAAATAATACTTACACAATTATTTAATTCTGGAAAATGTACAATCATATACTTATATACATATATGTGTATACGTATATACATATACATATACACATATACATATGCATGTGTACACATACACACATATACCTATATGTATACATATACACATAATTACATATACATTTATATGTGTTATGGGTGGAAGTATACATGAGTAAAGAGACTGGGGTGTGTGTGATGTGGGGGTTATTCTGGATTAGTATCAGCAGCATATATTGTTACTGCATATACATTTACTATTGTACAACAACACAACTCAATAAAACTTTTAAAAATGACAATGTTAACTAGAACCACACTGAAATAACTCCCCCTCCCCCATTCTGATCAGACTGGCAAAAATCAAAAAGTTGGACAGTAATTCTGTTAGTAAGGCTGGGGATACAGTTGGTGAGAGGATGTTAAAGAAAAAATTATTCAATGACATTTGTTAAAGCATGGAAAGGAAAACTTTATTAAGAATCGTCACGATAGGTATTAGGGATCATTGCAATGGTGTCATGCAGTGTAATAATTCTGAAAACGGCAGGTACAGATTAGTCAAGGGCAGTGTGGGCTCAGAGGGTGGGAAATTCCTAGGAGGAAACTTCACAGGTCAGGGGGATTTGGGGCTGAACAAAGGTAACAGGATTTTTGCTTGAAGACAGGCCAGGTTGATCAGATGTCACCTTGGGAATGAGGAACCTGCTCAGGTATCAAGGTCGATTAGACATTGAAGTTGGGGATTTCTGGCTAAACTGATTTATCAGAATTCTTGCTAAAACTGGATTTGACAAGAAAGTGCACAGATGATCATAGGAGAATGTTCAGAAGCCTCAAAGTTTGGCCAAGCAGAGAATCTGTCAAGGACAAAATGACAATCTCCATTGAGGGGAATTTGACAACTAAAGCATACATGCATTTTCCTTTTGACCTGGCAATTTCTGTTTTAGGAATCTGGGAATCTAGATTAGTGGATACTTCTCCATTAATATGAAATACTATTGACACTAAGTTCTTGCTATTCAGAGTGTGGTCTGCAGACCAGTAGAATTAACCACAGGTGAACTGGTTAGAAATGCCTGGTCTCAGGATCTACTGAATCCGCATCTGCATTTTGACATCTCCAGATGAGTTGCAAGTGTGCTAAATTTTGAGGAGAGCTGCACTAAGTTACTTATGGTGACATTATTTGCAATGACATAAGATTGGGAACGATCCAAAAGTCACATGAAGGAACACTGTGCAGTCTGGACACAGAATAAGGAAGTTCTCTACCAGATTAGAATTTCCAAAGCATATGAAATGAAAAAAAAAAGCAAATTGAACAATTATTGATAGATAATATACAGAATGTTACCTTTTGGTAAGAAAGGCAGAATTAGACTGATATAAAATTATAAGATATACACAAACATTAGTACATACACACACGTCGTTTATTTTTGCAAAGGAGAAACTGGAAGGATAAATCTAAAGCAAATAAAATTGGGGTGAAAAGGACTAAAGAGGATAAGATTGGAAGGGGGGCATTTCTGAGTATCTTTATGCATTACTATTCCAAAATAAAATTAAAAGCCACAATAGGATGGGGGGTCTGATAATGACATCTATTGGATAAAGAAAGGAGTTAGGGATGCCATTAAATATTCTACATTGCCCTCCACAACCAAGAATTATCAACATTGTCAATGTTGAGAAACCCTGGATTACGGTAAGGTTGGAGGAGGCAGAAAAATGGTTTGAGGTTTCCAAAGCGTTTTAAACCTGGCTAGCACTCTCCCCATCTCCAGTCACCTGGGCCCTTTCTGTAGCCCAAAACTACTGCTGCTACTGCTGCTGCTGCTGCTGCTGCTAATTAGCAGTGTTTTCGTTCTCATTTTTATATTTTGTGCGCAGATAGGGGCGCATTCTTTCGGGCAGAGTACAACAGTGTTTGAATGCAGGCAATGAGCACCTGGGCTTTGCTCTTTGGCTTGTTTCTTCTTTTGTCCGTTGCTGCAGGCTAGGCAAGCGTTTACCTCCAGTCTCAGTATTAAAACATTTTTTCCTTCTCATTTAAAATTTTTGTTCTGCACTCGTTTATGCCCCCTAGGAGCGGGCACTTCTCTGGCCACAGAGGCCGGAATTCAGTACCTACGTAAACAGGCCCTTGATGACCCCCACTGATGGAAACCGTCCCAGAGGACCAGGCCTTGCTTGATCGCCTCTGGTTTCCTCGGGGGATGAGGATCAGGACCAGAAAGGACGCGCGACCCCTACTCTAGGAGTTGAGCCCGCGGACGCGCCAGTCTGGGGTCAAAGTGCAGTTACCTGGCGCTCACCTGGGGCCCTCGCGTGGCCGCCCTTCCTCCCCAGCCCCCCGCCTGCGCCCGCGGTGGCCGCCGCCCGCCCGGCGCAGCGCTGGCTCTCTTCCCGGGACTCCTCCCGCCTCCCCGCCCGGCCGGTATTTGAGGCCCAGAGGCTCCGAGGCCCCGGCGCCTTCTTCCCTCCGCTCTGCTCGCTCGCGGTCGCGACGCCGAGAATTTGGGGTACGTGTCTCTGTGGGAACCGCTCTGGCACGCGGGGTTCGGTTATCCACTCCAACTCGGGGCCGGGAAGGGGCTGCAGGGGACGCGAGGGGCTGGGACGCGGGGACCCGGCGCCCGGAAGAGTGAGGCGTGGTCGCGAGGGGCCCGGGCCGGGGGAGCGTCCCGGCTCGGGTTCCCTTCTGGGTCCCGGCGGCAGCCCGGGACGGCGACGCCGCCCGGTGAGTTTTAGGTGGCCTTGGCGCGCGCTCTAGACGCCGCAGACCGCCCGGATCCGGGTCGCGCCGGCTCTGCGACCGAGGAAGAGGACTTTGCAGCGGGATGGGGGCGGCGCGGAGCAGGCTCAGCAGCGCCGGGATCCCGGGCCGCAGGTGACCCCGCCCGGCCCCGGCCAGGGGTGACTAGTCCCGCCTGGCGATTCGGAGGCCGCGGGCTCGTGACGCAGGGGACTGGGTGTTGGGAACCCCAAGGGCTGGAGACCAGGGAAGTGGAGGGGTCGGTGCCCAGGGCGACCGAACCAGGTTCCCCCAGCGCCTTTTCTCTCCAGTCGCCCTGGGTCTCCCCACTCACGCTGGCCAGGGCTACCCGAAGAAGTTTGGTCAAACACACAGCAAAACATGTGTTTACGAGGTCTGCAGGCCTGCAAAGATCATCTCCACGATAGTTTCAGATCTTGCTTCGGGTCTTTTTTTTTTTTTTTTTAATTAAACTTACTGCAGGCAAAATGTTACAAGACATGGTGCTTTCAGGAATAAAAGGATATAGGGAAATTTTAAATTATGTTTGGGGTTCGTATGCTGGATGAAATTGGAATTGAAATGAGTTTCTTTCCCCTTTTCCCTTTTTATTTTATTTTATTTTTCAGGGCTGAGGACCAAACTCGGGGCCTTGTGCTGCGAGGCAAGTGCTCTGCCACTGAGCTAACTCCCCAACCCCTTCTCCTTTTCCCTTTAAAGCTCAGTTTTGACAGGCTTTATGGAAATTTGACATTCACATGGGGTCAGGAATACTCAGATGCCAGGAGGAAGCTGGGTCAGGATTGTCATCTTGTTGCTTGGGTGGGGCACAGATATACTAATGATAGGAACATGCCCCTGGCTGCCTGCTTCCTTCCTGATGTGGGTTAGGATTGCTGGGATAAATTGTGATGAATTAAGTAACCTTTGGATTAAGATCCTCTGGGTTGGGCATTGTAGTGCTGAGGCTCAGTAATGACTCTGTTATCAGTGTACATTGGGTGTGTTCCAGTGTTAATGACTGCCCCTGAGTAATTGCATCCATTATGACTTGGTACCTTGACAGAGAAAGGGGGTACTTGGTTCCATAAAGACAGTACAGTTGGTGCTCCAATCCAAAGCCTATCCACAGATTTAACCAATAAGGGATGGAAAATATTGGGGTGAAATTGAGTCCATACGGAACACGTACAGCCCTTTTTTTCCCTTGTTATTCCCTAAAGAATGTATTTTAACTATTTATGTAGGACTTACATTGTATTAGCTGTTATAAGTCATCTAGAAATGATTTGAAGGACACAGGAGGATGTGCCTGTTATCAAATACTACTTTATTTTATATAAAGTAATTGAGCATCTGAGGGTTTTGATATGCATGGAGGTCCTGGAACTAATTCTTTCAAAAACTCAGAAATTACTGTATTTTTTTTTTTTTAAAGAGGGAGGGACAGTGAGAGAGACAGAGAAAGAGAGAAACAACTTTATTGAGTTTTTCACATGGCCTAACACTCATGTGTTAGGCCACATGCTCCAACACTCAGTTGCGTACGTGATGCTGGGGTTTGAACCCGGTCCTCGTGCTTGCCAGGCAAGCGCCGAAACCTCTGAGCCACCGCTCCAGCCCCAGGAATTACTGTATTTAAGATTATGTAAGGTCAATTTCAATCCATGGCATTTTATTACAAGTCAGTGAATTACATTTAACTCAGACCAGGAACAGTAGAATGAAATTAGAACAAACAGAATCAACATTTTCCTTCTTATAGATGCTCATAAGGGTAGGCCAACTGAATGTTGTAGGATCTCATGGAAGACCTTACGTTTCCAAACACCTTATGTTTCCAAGCTTGCTGGCTCTGGGATTGGTTCAAGAAGACTTCAGAAGAAGAAAATAATGTATAATTACTACTTACCAGGCCACTGCTGCTCAGAGAGGTTACACACAACCACACATACCCAGACACACATGCAAGTGCAGGAGAAGACAAAAGTAGAGACAAAACAGGAGCCTAAGTTTCCATTTAAACCACTCTTTACATGGTTACATTTTGTAGGAAATATAAGCATCCTTAGTCAAAGAAGTCAAGAACACAATTTAATAGTGACACTTTAAAAAAATTTTTTTAGACTTGATCAGTTGAATAAATTTTGAACATTAACTGTTGAAAGTTACTGGTGATGCCTCAGTGGGAGAAATGACGCTAGGGTAGATTTGCTAGATGTTAAAAAATATGTATAAATAGCTCATTAAGAAGACCTTCATATCTGGTTTTTATGTCAGTGATTAAAAATTGCCTTTATTTTTTAAAAGGAATACTATTTTCAAAGCAGTAATTTTGAAATAGAAAATGAATTTTGTGCGTGCGTGTGTGTGTGAAGTGTCTACATCTTATATACTGCAGCTGTAGAAGTAGGTACTTGGAAGGCCATTGCTAGGCATTGAGTTTGCAATGGGATCTGTGAAATATGTATCCTTGTTATTGACAGATGAATAGGTAAGGGAAAGACCCCAGTTAAAAAATTGCACTGGATTGCTTATAATTTTATTTATTATTTGGAATATCTTAGTGATTGGAAAACATTAAATTTGATTTTTTTCTCTTTTTAGAATTGGATCTCTCTAATCCTTTTATAATATTTGATTGAAGATTTATATGTCATTGCAAAGTAAAATGAAAATTGTTTTATGATTATGTAATAATGCCAGGTTATTTTCAAATTCATGTTTCAGGACAATGATTTTCATACATAGTACTGAATGCTTGGACATATATTTCATGATTAAAAGAGGGACTAAGTAATAACTAAAGATCTATGGCTTTTAAACATTCACATATTGTTCTATTCTGCTTATAAAAATAATCTGTATCTTTGTGGCCATATGTATTTAATCTCCTTGCTCTCATAAAACCCTGTTAACCCGGTGGTCAAAGAGCCCTTTAAATCAATAAAACCAAGGTCAGAGACAATGAGAGAGGAGTTGGACAGGGGACAAGAGAAGCCAGCAGAGTTTTAGAACAGGAAAGTGCTGTGGAGGGAGGAGCAGCCCTAAAGGAGCTGACAGTCTCAACCTTGGAGTCCCAGAGCAGGAGAGTGAAGTTCAGGGTGGCAACAGGGAACTTGGTAGAAAGTTTGTTCATGGAGTGGGTTGATCCCCAGATGTGATTCTCTGCTCTGGCAACCAAGCAACCACCCTTCTTCTGTACCAGACACCAGACAGGAGGTCAGGTCTCACCCCGGCAAGAACTGATGCTCCAACTCAGGGGTCTCCAGATACTGTGAGTGGTAGGAAAAGCATCGGGCTGAAATGAGGGGAGTAAGGATTCAGAGGAAGCACCCCTAGCCCCCATCTGCTGCCAGATCACCACTAGCAGCCCAACCAGGCTTTTCCCCATTTGCCAGTTCCTCAGCAGAAAAAGCTGACTCCCTAATCATGTCAGCAGAGAAGTCTCTAGTCCCCCATGCAAATAGAATCTTTAGCAGAATCTTTAGTTTCGTATTTTCCCCTAAATATGAACTGACTCCCAAGGGTTAGCAGGCACTTTTGGAAATGAAGAAGAGACCTACATAAAATAAAGCTAACATCCACCACAATAAAAGAAATTAAAAAAAAAAAACTCAGAGAGAGCTAAGACAGGGTGCAAAAGAGAGCTCAATAGAACTATTGTTGTTGTTGTTCTTTGAGGAATTGGAACCAGTGGCTGTCAAGAAGGGACAAAGAGTCCTTGGACATTGAAAAATATAACAGCTGAACTTAACAATAACAAAAATTAATAGAAAGATTGGATGATTAGATCATGGCCTTCTAGAAGATGGGACCAAATGTAATTGTTACAAAAAGTACAAGAGAAGTAAGAAGATCTGAGTAAAACTTTTCACTGTGTGCTGGGGCATTGTGGGGCAAGTGGGTGTGTTAAGGTGTTGATCTCAGGGCATCTGGAGGGGGCAGCCTAGGGGATGGAGCTCTCAGCTGGACACGTCTACAGCAAGTCACCTTGCCCCAAAGTATAATATAATATCATTATTTGTGTATGCTGTGACATGCAATAGGTTGTAAAGTCCCAGATGAGGTCATTCAGAGAGTTTTTGTGCCTGAAAAAAGCAGAAAATAGACATTCTGCATAAAATGAGAGAAGTACCTTAAATTTTTTCCCCAGAGTAGAAAGGGAAATCTTGAATTGCTAGGTTGAATGGGCCCTCCAAGTGCCCAGCAAAATGAATGAACTGGGCACAGAGGAGGACACATCATTGGAATGTGTATTAGGGATGAGGGTAAGATTTCATAAGCTTCTGAAGAGTAGGGGTGTTGTGGGGTAGATGGAACTGGGGCCACAATGTCATGAGACCTCTCAATAGCAGAGGTGGAAGTAGGAAAGCAATGAAGTGGTACCTCAAAACTTTGGAGGTAAAGTCTTATGCAGCTCAATATAGACCTGCCAAACACTCGTTGACATGGAGTGGTAGAATAAAGACATTTTCAGACATGCAAGAAATCAAAATACCTCTCTTTTGTCTTAGAAAGCTATTGGATCATTTGCTCCATCAAAATAAGGGAGTAAACCAAGAAGCAGGAAGACGTCGAGGTCCCAAATAAAGGATATTATTGGCAAAGGGATACTTCTGTCCAGACCCCTGTGCAGTAGACAGAGCAATGGACTCATAATGGAGTAGTGTCAGTAATGTGGCAACACATAGGTACAATGAAGGAATAGTACAGTGGAGTCCAGGTGAAAGCCTATCAGTGCATTTATGTTTGGAAGGGTCAAGTCCATCAGAACTTTCAGTAGTAATTTCATTTGTAGCATGATACCTGTGGGGCTTAAAGGGAAATGTCTGTCCCAGCTTGTTACTGGTGTGCCCAACTGCATTTTCTATCAGCACCATTACTCATCTGCTTCTTGAGCATTCAGGTTTTGTACTTTACAATTCCTTCATTAAAAGAAACCAGGAGATAGGTTATACTGTCACTGGAAGAGGTCAGAAAAGTTTCTGGAAAGGGGGACCTCAGCTCATGGTGAGTGGACTTCTTGATACATGTGCAGAAACAGATTGAAGAAAGAGTCAGAGGCAGAGATTTATGTAAGAAAGCAAGGAAAACATATTCAAGGAAGAATGTGAGTCACCATGAAAGTCAGAGATGCTTTGGGGTTCTCCTGCTCTTCTTTTTAAGGAAACTTGGTGAGGGGTGGACATGGGAAGGTAGGTGATGATGATATCAGTCTAATGGTCACAAGATGGTTTATGATGGTCTGGAAATTCTCAGAATTCTTAGACTGATATGGTCTCTGTTGTCTGACTAGTAGGGAATGTTGAAAAGTACCTTAGGCTATGGGTTTCTTAAAATATTGTGTCTCTCTTTGCTTAATCTGTTTATTATATAAGATAATCAACAGTGTACAAGGTAATTTTCAGAAATGGATGAATTTCCATCAACGGTAAGAGTTACAGATTCCCCAGAAATTTGGTAGTGATAGACCTAGGGAAGAGAACTGGCTTGGGAAATGACAGGGCCAGGAAGAACCATATGTGGAACTTTAGCATAGGCATACGGCTTTTCTTTTTTTCTTTTCTTTTCTTTTTTTATTAAATGGATATAGAGTTACAAATGAGGGGAAAACATTATTAAACATTCAATAACCAATGTATATATACTTAGTTATCCAGGGCTAATGCTTTTAGACGAAAATTACATTTGTCCTTCCTTTTGCCTCCTTTCTACTTGTCTTTTATTTCCTCTATCCTATCTTAATACCACATCGTTGGACTAGAAAAATTTAACATGGGTCTGTAAGGCCCTATTGTTGCCATAAAGTGAGGCTATTTGAAACCAACAGCTCAGGATAACGCAACCAACTTGAAGATCTCCCCACTAGCCAAATTAGGACAATTTGAGCACCAAGAAGAAAACATTGGTTTATTGTTTATAAAAAGCTCTGAGTCCATTAATCAGTTGGGGTGAAGCAAAAAAGATGAGCTTTAAAAAGTTCATCACAAAATTCAGTGACTGTTTGCATTGCATCTAGAATTTAGTTGCTACAGATTCCCAAGTGAATGAACAGTCACAATAGTTCTATAAACCAACCTAAGGTGTGTAAAAAGGTAAACCAAAAGAGTTAGAGTCAAGGTATGTGATACAACTGCAGACTTTGCAACTCGGTTAGAGAAAAACCCAAATAATACTTCCCTTTAAGGAAACACACCAGATTACAAGAAACCAAAATTTGGTGTTTGGACTCAGTCCCAATGAAAGTGAGGTTGAAGCCCTGAGCTCCGCTAACTAGTCAAGTGTGCATGGTTACTGTCGGGAGCGGGATCCGCCATGCCAAGATGGC
>PVKS010047277.1:0-12888 GCA_004027875.1 Aplodontia rufa | reverse complement strand
TGCAGGCATGCTGCCTCCTGATGTCCAGTGTTGTATTCCACCCAGTTGCCCATCAGATGACACCAATGCCTCAAATTATCTCTTCACGATGTCCCTTTTACTGTTTTGAGAGAAGCACCAGTTTGGGGATTTCTTGTAGCTGAATCTTTGTTTCCATCCAAACTGACAGATTGCACACATAATTGTAAAAATTATTAAACCAATCAATCCCCATACATGTGTAGAGAAATACTTAAAAAGATTTAAGCTTGAAACACCATCATCCAAACTCCCCCAAACCTCAGTATTTTCGAAGGTGGGTGTCTAAGCATTGGACACAGCCAACACTTGAAAATGAAGTTTTAAAATATCTAATGAAGCATTATGAAAAGGTTCTAAGCCTGGTAGATGATTTTATTTATTTTTCCCATTCATGCTCATTACGATTACAGCAAATGTTAGTAATACAATATTGAGTGACATTATAATGACATTGTAATCTTTGAGACCATCTTAAATCTTGAACTTGTTCTTCCAACCATAAGACACAGTCCTTAAGCTCCTTTATTTCCCCTGGAATTTCTTGGTCATCATGTGTGTTAGTCTTCCAAGTCTCTGTAAAGTTTTTTTTTCTTCATTTCCTTTAGAGAACCTTCAGACTTAACTTTATAACATAACGTACAGCAGCTGTAGAAGCAAAAGTGATTATGCCAGTGGGAATGACTATTCCTTCAATAAGCAATTCAATAACATGTTTGTCATTTTAAATATTGTAGGAAAGCAACAGAAGGGGTCTCTTGCCAAAGTTCAGTAAGGTTTATAGGTATCCATACAGCAGCAAGTCCTTTTAAAATGAGCATATCAACGTTTCCTGTCCATGATATCCTATTGATGCATTATTGAAGCTTACAGTTTAGACAAGAAATATTAATAGAGCCTAACATTGGTATCATAATGAACATCTAGTTTTCCAGTGAGAATAACAAGGATTCAAAACACAAGCACCCATATCCTTTTTTCTTAAAATTTTATCTAAAGAGGTAAGATTAGTTGAATTATTTGGGGAATATAATCCATCTCAAATCTTTAGAAGCTCTTCAGTGAGAGTCAGTTTCCAAGCACAGGTGATGGCAGACCTTCTGGGGATCCAGGATGGACTTGCACAATTTTGCACTAGTTTTCCTGTGCCTATGTTTACAAAGTCGTGGGACAATGTCACAGGCCAAAGGTGTGACCACAGGCACACAGGACAAAGGCACAGTGCTCAAGTTTTAAAACTCTCCCTTTCACATCTCAATGGTTTGAGGATATTTCCCCCAAGATTCAGTACTTCTATTTCTTTGTCCTAACTCTCTTTCATACCCCCTCCTCCCTTGATACTTAGATTCCTTAATCTTAAGGGTTGCTGAGGGGTGAAGATCCATCTTTTATGGCTGCTTCAGGCTGGCAAGGGGCAATGACCCTACCTAGTCTGGGATCAAAAGTCTCATCCTAACTGTCCTGAAGGAGATAGACACAGGTCTCAGTTGCAGGGATGGGTTGAAATTTTACTGCCATCCTCTTAACTTGGAATTGTTGCAATCTGGAAGATACAATCTTTATTCGATCAAAAAGATCCAAGCTGAGCAGTAGCTGAAGTATATTCACCAGAGGTTCTAACAGCGGTAACAGCCAAGTGAGGTTAGGTAACTTGCCTGTACACATCTCAACATCTGAATTTTTTTAAAAGCATGTCTGTCAGATCAGAAGAATTAACTTATTGCAAATATCATTTAGCAGTCTCTTCTGATTATTCTTAGACACTCATGCAAAAGACTCCTTTTTAAAAAATCCTTTACTCTGTTTTGGTAAGGCTGGTACATCAAGTTACATTTAAGAGGACAAAAGTCTCTTTTTTGTCCATTAATGATTATTATTTGGTTACACTTTCCTGCCATGTGTTTAAGACCAAGTTGATCAACAATTGATCTGTTTCTATCCACTGTTAAAGTCAGCCAAGATCCTTCAGGGGGGGTTACTTTTGGGAGCTTGTGGGAAGACTCCCAGCTTTTTGATGTGTCCTCTATCAGTTGTGCCATCTGCTGGGATGGATCAGGTCCTGCTGACCCCTGTGCCTTCTCTGGGAAGCACCAGAGACATCTCTCTGTCCAGTGACCCTCCTTAGATACATGCACTCCGGTTGACTTCCTGTTCTCCAGAGTCCTCACAAATTGATGAGTTCAGGTGACACTCACTAGAGGTGCACAGCCTATAGAGGTGTCCTTTCATTCCCTGGGTCCTAGCTGACCTTAAGGGCAATTGCCAAAAAGTATTGGCCACTTTTTCTTAGCCCTTTTACCTCCCTAACTTTCCAAATTTTGATTTTAAACATCCACCAGGCTAGTTTCACCAATCCTGAAGTAGGAGTCCCAGGCTTTAACTTTACTGTCTATAATTTTACAGTTACTTAGCCCTTTCATTTAATTGGGGCCAGTATTAAATTGTAAGTCAGCTTTATATGTGTCTCTTCTATTAGGCAACGGCTTATCTCATATTAACTGATATTACATTAGAAGATGTACTTCTGCAAAGCACTGACAAACATCAGTTATAAAGTTTACAGGAAAAATATAACATGAACACTAATGTATCTTTTGGCATCTTTCGGCATCTTTTTTAGCCTCTACAAAAACTCATATATTTATCAATTCAAATACATAGAAGTTTTTTAAAACTCTTTTATAAACCTAAATGCCTTTTACAATTTACCCAAACCTTTACTTAAGTTGTGTATAATGTGTCCTATTTTGAGATCACAGGAATTTTTTACAAAAAAAATCTTTTGTACTTATTTTTAAATAAGTTTGACTTTAGCCTATACTGGAGCCATCCTAATGAGGAATAATGTGAGAGGCAGAGTCTTGACTTAGGTGAGGTTGGGCTTTTGACAAGTCTTAGGTGAAGTGTTATTTCTTTTTATACATTAGTTTTCAAATATTGTTTGTAGTCTATATAAACATTAATTAACACAATACAACCTTACATCTGAAAAGTTAATCAAGCAAAATTTAAGAGAGCTCTTAATTTTCCTTTTGTGGAAAGTTTTTATGTTCCACATTGGTAATCTTTAAATAAACTAGGCTCTACTTATTACTTTTCAAAAATACATTATAATTTCCATGCCAGTGTAAAGAGTAACAAAATTTTATATATAGCTATTAATAACAGGTAATTTCTATCCAATGACAAAATATTAAATGACACAAATAAATCTCCAACTAAATTTGTTGTTTCTATACAAGTCTGAAGGAGATTATCACAATGGACAATTTTAGTTTGGATACATCAGCTTGGTAAAGTGCTCTCCTAAGCTTTACATTTTTTCTGTTTAAGAAAGGGGACAGTCATAGAAGAGAGAAAGTGAGAATCAATTTTTTATTTAGTTTTTCATCTGCTTTTCATTGCACCGACACTTCATTGCATGCGTGGTGCTGGGGGGTTCCCATCTCACATTCTCACGCATGCCAGGCAAGCGCCATAACCACTGAGCCAGCACTCCTGCCCCTCAGCTTTACATTTTAAAAGGCTTATATACTTGGAGGACATAAATATATCTAACACACAAAAAATCACTAAGTGTCAATCACAGAAGTGTCCTTATATTAACTAGGTTCAACTTTTAAAGTACACATTTAGTAAACAGTGTCAATGATCAGAAAATACTTATCATCTGATGTAAAAATGCATATCATTTATATAACAATGAAAAATATATGTAGCTAAACCAAACAGATATAACTCAGGTTTGTAAATAGCAATGTGACCCTTATATATTAGATATAATGTATAAAAGTGGACCATTTTATATCAAATATACAAATTAAAACATTTTTTGGTTTCTTTGCATACAACCCTATATAAATTTTTATTTTACAAACTTACATAACATTAAACAAGGCTTAGATAAACATTTGGTTCTTAAATGTATTTCTAGTTACATATTAAGGTGTCAACTATATTGTAATAACCCAAAACAGTTGTTCATTTGTTCAGTTATGAAGTAATTATTTAAAAGACTTTAAAACAAGTACAAAATTTAATGTATTTTGGATTTAGTTTTCCTAAGTAATAAAACCTGATAGTTAAGATCTTGCTAAGAACAGATCAATGGTTAAGAAACCCTTGTTAATTTAAAACATAGAATTAGATTCTGGTTTATAGCAGTACATTAATATTTGACCTTAAGAAAAAACTTAACTTTAACTGAGCCAATTATATTTAACTTAATCACACAGACTTGATATTTACCCTCTACATACCTTGTGCAACTTAAGACACTCTATAGCTTGTTTACCATATAAAATACTTTCTCATTCAGAAACATTTCTTTCTAATTTTTTCATATTAAAATATATTTCCATACCTATCCTATTTCTTTTTACCAATTGTTGCCCCTGCCATTTTTTATTTTTAAGAGAGAGAGGGACAGCGAGAAAGAAAGAAAGGACCAATTTTATTTAGTTTTTTCATTTGACTTTCATTGTTCCAGCACTTCATTGTGTACATGGTGCTGGGGTTTGAACCTGGGTCCTTGTGCAGGCCAGGCAAGCACCATAACCGCTGAGCCATGGCTCTAGCCCCTCTCTCATGATTTTTAATGTAGGCACTCCATGATATAAACTTTCCACTTAAAAATGCCTTCATGCTGTCCCAGAGGTTTCGATGTTGTGTCTTCATTCTCATTCTCTTCTGAGAATTTTTTGATTTCTGCTCTCATGCAGGATTAATATGCTGGTGAGAAGGTATACTCAGTCAGTTTAGGGTGAAATATTCTATAGATGTCTGTTAAGTCTGTTTGGTTTATGGAGTTGTTTAGGCTGGAGATCTCTTTATTTATTTATTTATTTTTTGCTTTGATGATTTGTCTATTGGTGACAGAAGAGTGTTGAAGTCTCCCAGTACTATTGTGCTGAGGACCACAAGTGGTTTTATATTATGGAGTAATTTATTCATATAGTTGGGAGCACTGTTCTTTGGAGAGTATATATTTACTATGGTTATATCTTCCTGTTATAGTCTTTCTTTCTTTCTTTGCTTTGACAATCTGTCTAGTGGTGATAGAGGAGTATTAATGTCTCTTAGTATTATTGCATCTAGGTCTACAAGTGGTCTTATATCAATTTTTCCACATAGTTGGGAGTGTTGGTGTTTGGAACATCAATATTTACTATGGTTATATCTTCCTGCTGTATTGTTCCCTTTACTAGGATGTTGTGGCCTTCTTTCTCTCTTCTGAAGAATTTATGTTTGAAGTCTACTTTATCTTATATAAGTACTGCAACTCTAGCTTGCGCTCTTGGGTCATATGCCTCATAGAATTTTTTCCCATCCTTTTAATCTGTGGATAACATTGGCTGTAAAGTGGGTCTCCTGTAAGAAGTACATTGTTGGATTTTGTTTTTTGATTCAATCTGCTAATCTGTGTCATGTGATTGGTGCGTTGAGACCATTCACATTCAGTGTTAGGATAGTTATGTGGTTGTGGTTCATAGTCATCATGCTTTATTAGTACATCCTGTGCTTTCTTGGTTGTCTTTTGATAACATGTACCTTTATTGAATTTCCTCTGACACTTTTTTAAAATCTGAATTTTGAAACAATTCTCATTAAATTTCCAAAATTTTCCAACTACTCCTCTTAATAAGATCAAGCACTTTATTCTATTTACAGTATTTTCATTGAAATATAACTTGAAACATTTTATATCAAATATAATATGTAAAATACAGCATTTATTGTTTTTTTTGCATATAGAATTATACCTGTTATAATTTTAACTTATGAATCTTGCCTTTAGTGAAGACCAAGAAACAAAGAAGTCTTAAATTTAACCTGAATTTATAGTTAGTATAGTTGCTATTTTAGTATTAACACTGTAAATTAATTGGATGTCTCCTCTAAATCACATTTATGAAGATTAATCCCATTTGTGTTAAATCTAACTTACTTATTATTAACAATTAAATTTATGTTACTCATAAGACAAAGATATCAAACAAGTAGATAAACAGCACCAGCCATTTTTCCCATTGAAGATAAAACCTACAAACAATGCATGTTACACTTTAAACATGTATAGAAACCAACACACTATTGATTGACCACCTAGAAAAACATGTAGTCTAGTGATCTTAAAGCATACCTTTATGAGCACTCATTCATAGGTCAATTTGGTACCACGTTAACACAACATATAACATATGCACACAAACATACAGTATACATAAAAACAAACAGTAAACAAAGATTTTAAAGCCTTGAATAAATGACTTCTGAATAAAGACAACAGGAAAGACAGAGGCCAAAAAGGACTTCTTCTGTAGTTATATAAAACAAGACTGACTGAAAAACATGTTTAGGTGCACAAAACCGTAACTGAATTCACTGGTAAAACCGAACTAAAAAAAAATGAGGCCTTCCCCCCCCAAAAAAATTAAAATGAAATGGCTGATTTACTCTAGTAAAGGATGATGTAAGCATCTTTAGCAGACCAGACTGCACTTTTGAATCAGAGTTAAGTTAGCCCAGACATTGAAAAAAGGAGAACTCATGAAATCCACAGGAAGTTTTTTTTTTTTAAAAGAAAGAAGGGACAGTGAGAGAGAGAGAAGCAATTTTTATTGAGTTTTTCATGTGACCTTCATTCCTTGAAAACTTCCTTGTGTACGTGGTGCTGGGGTTTGAACTCGCATACTTGCACATGCCAGGCAAGTGCTGTAACCACTCAGCCACCGCTCCAGCCCCCACAGGAAGTTTTTAAGAACAATGAAACTTAGACGTATGTGAGCTTTCCACTTTCCTTCCTTGTGTCCACCTGAAGAAAAAAAAAACTCTGTAGGAATTAGTGTCTCCTGATATTCTTGGCTTGTCATGTCCATTTCCTAAAGCTGAGGTCCTTGCTGCAGTGCCTCCAAAATAAAACAATGTAGACTTCTTAATCTCAAAAGACTTGGAACGTTCAGCAGCTAGCTGGCCTTTCCAGATCCCACCAATCTGCCTCTCCTCCCTCTGAAACTACTTCTATAGAAGAGTCATTGGAGCCACTTGTGCCATGATTTTAAAAGGATTAGTTTCTGCCCATTTAGATGGTTCATCATCAAACTCCTTTTTTTAACACTTTATTAGACAGTAAAGGCAGCTGGGAAGAAAGTATAGGGATTTCATATTTGGGAAAATATGAATTTTTAGAAGGAACGGGAGGTCCCTTTATTTCTCTAAGAGATTCTAAATAAGTCAACTAGGGCCCATGTAGAGAATATCCTCACAGTTATTCACAAACTCTGTTGATGTTCTCTCTTTAAAATATTTCCAATTCTTTCCCAAGTTTCTACATCTGAGACTCCTTCTTCTGGAAACCTTAGGCACCCCTCTGTAATCCAATTCATTAACTCTGTAAGAGACTCTGAGCCGCCAGTAGCTCTTCCTTTTTTAAGCATACATTTTAAAAGTGAATCAAAATGCTGTACATGTGCCAAATTATTTCCCATTGTGTCCCAACTGCTAAAAGGAAAAACAATCCCTTAACCACTAGTTGCGGCCTTTGTGACAGTAGGGTACATAAGACTTATCACACTCATTTTCTCCAGGAAAATGGCCATTTGCCACTGACAACTACAGACAACTGGACTTCTGTATGAAAGGACTCAAAGAAAATTTGGATACTGGGAAGCTGGGGAGAGAACTTCAAGGGGACTTTGCCCCACAGTTTTTCAACACAGTATTTATTGGGCTTAACAAGTAAATACAAAAAAAATACTTTCAAGGAATGTTCAAGACAAAGAATTTGTATCCTATCAATTCAATCTAGAGCATGAAGTGGTGTGGACGTCATCCTAAACGGTATTCCGAGATTAGGCTTATAATCTGTAAAGCACATTTTTTGGGAATCTAAAAGGTCAATAAACATTCAAAAGTAAGTTCTGTACCATGAAGGGGTGGTTCTTTGATTATCTGCAGGCTTTTGGGGTGCATCTGATGACTTAAGAGATGTGACTGCTTCCAGGCATGTTGCCTCCTGGTAACCCACATTGTGCTGTTAGTCAAATGACTCCAATGCCTCAAAACATGTCTCCAACACTGACCCAAAACTCCAACCCTTATTTTTTTTTTTAATTTTGGGACGGTGCCTTTTAAATTGCTCAGGGCCCCACTAACTTGCTGAGTTGGCCTTGAATTACCAATTCTCCTGCCTCAGCCTTGCAAGCAACTGGGATTACAGGTGTCTGTCACCAAGCCGTACTATAACGATAATGTTCTAATAGAGCAAACCAAAAAACCTCAATCATCTGTCCCGTATTCTGCCCAATATGCTCAGCTTTTCAACCAACATGGCCCTCTGAGATGCTTCTTGTACTTACCACTGGAGACTTCTACCTTTCAGGTGGAAGACTCTTAGGAAACTCTGTCTTTACCTGTCAAGGGCCACGCAGGGCTTTAAGAGCAAAGATAGTGCCTGGCTGAGAGCCAAAGGGCAGTGGCAGTTGCTAAAGGGTTTCTCCTTAACGGCTGGCTGACATGTTCAACTGATCAGGCATTGGACGCTGTTTTCCGTCTGTCTGCCTAGCAACAGGCATCCTATTGGCCACTTGTGGTGTAGCTTTATGTTGATTGGCTCTTAGAATGTATAAAAAACACTGTTGATCTTCTTTCGGGGAGATCTCCAGGAGGAAGAAGAGAAGAAAGAATAAAGCTTTGCGTGCTGAACCCGCCTGTTTCCTCTTTTATTGTTTCCTCGCTGGTCGAGAGCGACATTTACCCCTGTGCAGGGCAAAAAGAAGTGGGTTGAAGCCACCCTGAAAAAAGCAATGAACACTGCCCTAAAGACCTGGAGAATGAGAAGGTCACACACATGGTTATGACCATGCTACTGTCCAAAATTGTGGCCACGACACAGCATCATTGATCCTCAATGTATTGTGTGCATTGGTGAATTTTATACATAAACTTATTCATCTCTGTAAGACACTAAGTAATGGAAGCACAGAAATGCCACTGCCTAGACAATTCATAGGCTCCCCTGGCCTTTACCTGTTCCCACATCAACTTTTCTCACTAAGGTCGAGAATCCCAGCAGAACCTTCTGCTGTGGAACTCTTTGTAGACTTTCCCTCCCTGATGACCAAAGCATGAGGAAGACTGTGAGAAAACATGATGCTCTCACCTTGTCACAAACATAAGGAAAGCTTTTCAAAATACATGCTGATGAATGACCATGCAGAGAGACCCAGAAGAGTCAGAAAACCAGCAGGTGATGATGGGCAATCTCCCCAAAGCAGGGAGCATATACGTCATGTAACCAGGATAATAAAAGCCACAGTATTCACGATACTTCGCAATAAGATCCAGGAAGCCTTAAAATTATGATGCTTCAGTTTCATGACGTTTGATGAAAAATGGGCTTAGCATATTAGACTACAAATTCAAAAATATTGTTGAATTTGTGGCATTTTATGACATTCCAGAAGAATGTCAGTTTCCCCTAAGTTTTCCATAAAATAACATCAAATCCTCTTAATAGTTATGCAGAGGTTTTAAAGGCTTTCTGTGTGTGCCTTGGTTTTCAGGTATACAGGCATCCACAAAGAGAAGGGTGACTTATGAATCATAAACTACAGTTTAAGCATGCTATACTTAAAAAAAGGCGGGGGGGGAGTGTGACAAAGTTCCTGGATAACATTTACCAATAACATACTTAAAGAGAATTAAGAGGCAAAAGAGGCCAGAGTCACTAGGATCAGATGCTAGAGTCTCAATGGGGTGACACTTCTGTTGAAACCAGAATGACAAGAGGGAGCTAACGTTGCTCAGTTGGGGAGTAAGTGTTGCAGGGAAGGCTCAGCAGTAGAGCAAAACGAGAGCTTAAGTGAGTCTGGCAGAGAGGATGTTGGAAAGGAGGCCAGTGTGGTTTAGAGACTAGGCAAAGAGGGGAGTGGAGAGAAGACCCGGGGCCTAGACACCTCTCTACTTTTCCACTGCTGTGGGACAACATCCTTCTAGTTAACTGCTGACCGTCACTGACAGTGACAATGCCACAGTTTCTGAGCAATGAGACGCAGGCCAGTTCAGCTGGTGCCTGTGCTTCTAGGTCTCTCAGGAGCCTAGGATCCTGTCCTCCAGGCAAACTCTGCTGGGAGGATCTGTCACTGTGCTCGTTCCTGTCTTACTGTGACTGAGTCTCAGTGTTGTTTTGCCTTTCAACTAGGACATTTTTGGGTGGATGCATCTGGAAATGTCCAAAGGGCAGCGCTTAATATATCAGCTTCATTTCCTATAGGGAGAATGGAGAATGACAGAGAGAGGGAGGGAGAGATATTGGGGTGGAGGAGGAAAGCAGACAGAAAATGAGACAGCTAGAAGAAAAACAGGTGAGACAGCCATTCAGAATTGAGACTTTCTGTAATTCAATCTTAGAAGTGAATTTCATGTCTTGCTGATTCGTCTGTTAGAAGCCAGACATTGATTTGAATCCTACTAGAGGGGGGGGGGCTACAGGCCTTGGGCAACAGGATGCTGCATTTGCTATGAGCCCTTGTGGGGTGCCCACATCATACAATGAAAGGGGCCCTTGGGACAATTCTAAATCTCACAGGAAGCCATTGGAAGGTCTATGGCAGAGGAAGACTATCTCTGAACTCAGTCATTTCACCCTTTCAGTGATGCAGAATGGAACCCAGCCAATATGGAAGGAATTTTCCCTCAGAGTGGACTCAGATCTGCTTTGAGATGCATGTGATCAATCTTGTTCTTCCCCTTCTTGTGACTAGGTCATTTGTATGTTTGTTCATTACCACCCCGTGATTCCAGCATTAGAGTTTCACAGGTAAACTGACACTTACAGGCATATACACCTTAAAACAACCTAGAAATCAGATGCAAGTATGCCTGTGGAATATGTTGGAAGGCTGGGGAGGCCCTGAGAGGCACAGTGACTTGTCCAAGGTCACATACCTGGCCAGAAGGAACCTCCCTGCAACCTAGGGAGCTGGCTATACACAGGACCAGACGGGAACAGTGAGCCAGGCTACGTTGTAAAAACAATGTGCAGCTATGCAGGTGTCATGGGGAGAGGGAAGAACCAGCACCCCATGTGGTCTTTGGGATCATCTTATATGAGGAAGGGGCTCTGGTAAGCAGAACCCAAGGAAGTGACTTCCTTGGCAACGCAACAAAGAGAATTTGGAACTCTGGTAGCCAGGCACTCATAGAACAGAGACAGTCCTAGACTGTTCATTTTTTGTAGAAAGACAGCAAGCATAGAGCCATGAGTTCTTTACCTCTATCACTTTTCAGATGGTCACAACTAGGAAAACCCTAAATAGAACTTCTTCCCGAATGTGGAGGTGTTGTCTTCGTGCTTGGCCCCAATGCCTCCAGGGACATTCTCCAAGGAGACCTGAGGTGAGATAGGGCAACTCATGAAATATAGAAAAACTCATGGATAATTTCAGACTCTCCCATATGTGTTTGTGTGTGTGTGTGTTTGTCTTATATGAACATCAGAGAATGAGAGAATATGAGAATATGGAGGAAGGTTTTTTTTTCATGTTCTCACTTCACCACAGGAGAATGAGTCATTTTGAAGTTTGCTACTATTTCCATGTTTGAATTGTCACTCTTTGATCCACCATCTTAGGGAGATGCCCATGCAAACCCATTAGAGGATATGGCCACCCAATTGGGAGCCACTAAAGCTCATGTCCTAGAGGAGATCATGAGGGGCCTGGTTCCCTCCCTGCAGAGTGCAAGTATGTACTATGTTCATAATTTTCTGGGCAAATATCGAAGTTGGCCAGTACCCAGAAGAAGGTGCTAGAGGTGCTTTGTAAAATGTGCATATCAAATCCAAGCCCAGGGACATAGTCCATCTCCTGACTTGGTGTTGAAGATACCCTGTTAACCTGAGTTACTTCTGTGTAAACTGTGATTTACAGAGGAGCACCTTGCCTGGCTGTTTTCAGGAGCAAGTAGGATGATCCTTGCAAGTGCTTGCCTCAGGCCCAGGGCTGTGGGCTTCTCCTGTGTGCCTGTCCCCAACCCCTTGAGGAAGTCATCTGCCCCAGAACTCTTTTCTCTGAGGCATTGGACAAATGTGTGTCCCCATTTGAGAAGGAAGCTATGTATTGCATCTGGGTGGGGTGACTGACTTACATGAATACAGAGCAGGGATCCCTGCGGTGTGGACTGAGGGGGCCTGGGTCCTAAGATAACTATGAAGGAGCTCGTTGTGTCCTTTCATGGTGCAAACATGTATGAATAACCTACCTTGTACAGGATCTTGGCATATTGTTCAGAGAGGAGTGCAGAAAAACCGCCCAGGCCTCTTGAGTTTCTATCACTGTCTGGAAGTCAGCCAATCCCTCTGGGCATCTAGCCAAGTGAGGGGAACAGGATATTAGAGATGACACTCACTTCACCTTCTTGAGGTGTGAAAATCTCCACTCAGATGCAGGGGACTACATTCAAGTGAAGAAGTGAGTAATCTTTGGTCCAAGAGGGAAAGCTCCTGTCTCCAGATGTGGATCTTGGGAGGCTGATATAGAGGAGGGCTGGGCAACCTCAGGTTCCCCTCTTATGTGAGTCTCAGGAGAACACTGAGTTTTGGGGCTTTGCCTATAGGAAGAGCAACATAGACAGCTGTGCTGTGTTTTCCAGGCACCCAGAAAACAGAGTGTTGGGAACATGAGGTTCAGCTGGCTTGTAAGAGAATTGGTGGTAAACAACTCTAAGGGGTCCAGCTGGCTTGTGATTGGCAAATTGCCTGACCGCATGACTGGGCTATTCGGCCACTCATTTGTTACAATTGGAGAAAGGTGTTTGCATTGTACCCTATTGGCTGTTGTAATGGATAAATAGAGTGGCAGCTAGTCAGGT
>PVKS010047276.1:0-12900 GCA_004027875.1 Aplodontia rufa | reverse complement strand
GAGAGAGAGAGAGAGAGAGAGAAAGAGAGAGAGAGAGAGAGAATCAACCTATCAACCGTATTTATTTTTTCATCTGTCCTTTGTCTCTTTGAAACCTAGATGTGTATGTGATACTGAGGCTTGAACCCAGGTCCTTGCACATGCCAGGAAAACACTCCAACTTCTGAGCCATAGCTCCAGCCTGAGATTGGGTGCTTTTAATTAGTGAATGATATTATAAACCATAATATTGGGATGTTTCTGCTTCTTAGCATTCTCAGCAGTTGGAGCAGAAGGTATTTGAATGTATACTAATCCACTTTTAAAGACATATCTACAAATATTTCTTCATGTAACCATCTGTATCTGTGCCTGTATTTAGCTAAATATGACTCCATATTGCTGTCTCCAATGATCCAACTCATTTTTTCCTCATACGTTTATATTCATTTTCCTTTCGAACTCCCTGCCCTGTGTATTTTAAGATCCAACATCCTATTGGCAGATAATGGCATTACAGAGATCAGCATTCACAGTTATGAAAGGTCAAATCCTTGTAACATAAATAAATGTATATAATAGTTGTCCCTTGGTATCTGAGGGGGATTGGTTTTGGCATCTATTACAGACTCAAAACCTAAAAATGTCCAAATTGCTTATAAAACACAATAGGGTAATTGCATTTAACCTACACATATCTTCCCATGTACTTTAAATCAGCTCTAGATTACTTATAAAACCTAACTGAATAAAAGATATATGAGTAGTTATTATACTGTATTATTTAGGTATAATGACAAGAAAAACATCTGCATTTGTGTAGTATGGATGCAATTTTAAAATATTTTAAGATGTTTTAAAGACTGTATAGGTATTTATAAGTATATATGTACTTATGTTTATTCTGCACATATGCATGCATGCATATAGACACATACATTTTTTATATATGTTATATATACATATATAATATATACATATAGGCATTGATACATTGAAGTTGAACAAGTTGTGTTTATTATTCTTGGCAGCAAAAGAGAATATATATCGAGGGGAAGTATAGTATATCTTAGTAGGAATACATTACAATGATCCATTTTGGGGTTTAGGTTTTGGTTGAGTAATTTTGGATAAGTTCTAAGGAAGCTGAAAATAATTCTAGATTCGGTATTATCAGAAAGCAGCAACAATTTCATGATTGAATATTTTAATAAATTTTATCCATTGGGGGATGTGAAGTCTGTAAAGGAGTGGCAGTCACTCCTTTACAGACTTTAGTGAGAGTGAGCTATTTGGTCCTATGAGCTGCAGGGACCCTTTCTGAGGCAAATGTTCTACGAGAAGGGTTCCATCTGATAAGAGAACAGTATAATTTAGTTATAAACATTGAATCAGTTTGTAATAACATCAAGTCTTATATGAGGATGCCAGGTCAGTTTTCAAATATTGAACTCTTTTTTACATTATCTATCTATCTATGTACCTACTTATCTGTGACATAATTTGGGATATATATTTGGTCTCTGCCCATTTCTTGGAACACAGCTCCTGCACTCTGTGGGATTACCAAAATGATAGTCTTTTTGTGTACTATAGGAATGACTGATGGCTATGGGGTAATCAGGAACTTCTGCTTGGGGGCAAGTTGCCAAGGGAACAATCCATGTGCCTGAAGGATTGGAATTTTTAGTTCTAGCCCAGACCTCCAGGAAAGAGAGAGGGGCTGATGGACAAGTTTTGCACCAATGGACAAAGGTTTAGTAAATCTTGCCTACATATTGAAGTCTCCATAAAAGTCCCAAAAGAATAATTTCAGCAAGCTTTCAGTCACTGAACTCATGGAGAAGTTGGGAGGGTGCTACATCTGGAGAGGGCATAGAAGCTTCATGCCCTCCCCACATAATTTGCTCTACGTAATGCCATCCATCTGGCTATTTCTGAGTTGTATCTGTTTATAATTAATTAGTATTCTTGTAAATAAATTGCTTTCCTGAGTTCTGTGAGCCATTCTAGCAAATAACTGAACCCAAAGAGAGGACCTTGGGGACCTCTGACTTATAGTGACAACTTGGACTCTTGATGGACATCTGTGGGACTGAGCTCTTCACCTGTGAGATATGATGCTATCTCCAGGTAGATAGTGTTGTATTAAATTGTAAGGCATCCACTTGGTGTCTTCAGAGCCTTGGGGAGTTATTTGATGAAGGAAAAACCTCCACTAACTGGCATCAGAAATGAGAGAGAGAGAGATGAGAGAGAGAGAGAAAGAGATGTAAGCAGTGAAGGAGAAAACTCATTTTTTTTCACCATTCATTTGGTGTTAGAGAAGTGAGATTTTCTACAACATCTCTAGCTTACAAAAGCAGATGGTTTTGGAAGAGAAAGCAGGAAAGGGCATGGGATGAGGAGCCACTGATTTCTGGGTAGCCATGTGGACCCCTCTGGTATGGAGCAGTAGCTATGGTGTATTCAGTCAACTATTGAATGTGAAAATTTCCAATAGAATATAGAGATGAAGTGTTGGTAGTTAGTGCTGAATCAAGCTGAGCTTTCAATGAGACTGAACTTTGGCCACGAGACATAATGCTTTCCACTAAAGAAAAAATTATAGAATAACAACATAAAGTGCCTCTGAAACATCCGATGACAAAGGTAGTGAAATTTGAGGGAGGGGAAAAACCGAAAACATATGGAAACCAGCGGGAATAGTGTGAAGGAATTGCTTTATTTGATGAGTTCTTCAGGAAGCTTTGGCTTCCTGAAGAACCTTTACTAAGTTTTGTTGTGGGAGTAAATAATGTGGGGGAGTGTCTTTGAATTTGAATGGTGCTGAGTAGAGAACTATATTTGGATAAATGCAGGATCCACAGTTCACCATAGATGGCCGTATAGGATCCAGTTGCAAGAGGGTTTCTCCCAAGGGAAGATACAGTCAGGTGGATTAGATAGGCTATTAGAAAGAATGAAAAGGAAGACCACCAGACTCACCTTACCAGTGCCAAGTGAAGCAACCCATGGAGGCAAATCCTGTGGGGCTGGCTTTATGATAGCTGGGATAGTCACTCACTGAATATGCTGATTATCCAAGTCATGGCCAATGCTGTAGGCAAGAGGGCCCCATTTAAACTTATTGTTGCAGAACCAAACAAAGCTTCAAAAAATCTTGTAGAATTTTCCATCTTAATTTCCCCTTATGGGTCTTATAGATGTTAGTTTAAAATAGATTATTGATTAACAAAAGAATGAGTAAAGGTGGGGAGAGATTCAAGGGACTGGTTTTAACACAATGAGAGTGTTTTTGAAGAAATAGATAAAGGAAATATTGATTATATAAAAACAAAAATTGAAAGAAGAAAGAGAGAAAATTGAAAGAGGAAAGTCCCAGGACTGATCACAGGAGGGTGGAAATCTTCAGATGGTTATTAAAAATAGGAAGATATAAAACAGAAATTATGAAGTTAAAACAAACATTTTAATAGAGCACTACCAATGGTTGAGGAGGCTAAAGGAAATCCTAACTAGTTTCTCAACACTAAAGAGTCCCAGACAAGGCAACTCTTTTTACCTATTTTTAGAGAAATTTAGAAAGTCAGAAGACAAAGATTACAATGAAAAATCTGACCTGCAATGGCTTGGGGCTATAGTCTGGCAGATCCATCAAGATAAAGATTGACAGAAGGGAACAGATCACTTAAGTTGACCTCTGACCCGAGACCCAAAACATTTCATAAGAGAGAGTTTTGGTAAAATGGTCTGTGGGTGGAGAAGTGAAGTTCCTGTGAGTCCTTGACATGGAAGGCCCATGTGCTGTGGTGCCTAATACCATCCATGAAGTCCTCATGTGGGTTATTATTAGATTGAGAGAACATGAAAACAGGAGTTGATTGGATTTTGAAAGTGGGAAAATTTAGACATAAAGAAGCTGTGTCTCCTTTCTCTCAATATTTTGTGGGGATGATCATTATGTAAGGCTGAAGAATACTTCCCTTACCTTTAAAAAAGCCCTAAAGGAGGCACAGTTAGAAATGTGAGGCTGATGGAATTAAGGTACAGGTTGTTAAAATCAGTATTGTTGAAGTCTTTGAGAGAAGAGATTGAGTCCATATTACCTGATTACTACACAGAAGAATACTGCATTTAAGGGGCCGGAGTAGTGGCTCAGTAGTTATGGCACTTGCCTGGCATGCACGAGGACATGGGTTCAAACCCCAGCACCACACATGCAATAGCATGTCAGAGAAATAAAAGCCACATGAAAAATTAAATAAAATTGATTCTCTTTTTCTCTTTCTCTTAAAAAATAAAGCAAAACATTGCATCTGACTGAGGAATATTTCTCCTGTCCCGTATTGTAAAATAGAAGGCATGGAAATTCACCCTCCCAGTTATATTAATTGGACACCCTGAAGGGGAAACAATAATACTGCCAGAGCCCACACACTGCAGAATAGAATCTGGAGTGTAGATAGGGATGAATTTTCTGTGTGATAGCCCTGTGCAGAATGTAGACTGAGGCTCTAGCACATCCCAGTGATGACTCCTGGGGTTTTGGATTAAATAATTTCCATTTGAGAGACAATTACTGGCTTGATATTGGAAATTCACTGAGTCTGCCTCTGTGACTAAAATGCAAAATAAATTTTGAAATATGAAATATCATATGTTGTGGTTGAGATATGAGGTGTCCCTTGAAAGCAAATGTCTGAGACAATACAAGAAAATTTAAAGGTGAAACAATTAGGTTACGAGAATCTTAACCTAATCAATGCATTGATCTATTGATAGAATTAACTGGGTAAAAACTGTAGGGAGGCTGGGCATGGCTGGAGGAAGTGGGGTAATTGGGGAGCATGCCTTTGGGTCATATATTTTGTTCTTGGTGATCAAAGCTCTCCCTGCTTCCTGATGCCATCACAGTAACTCCCTTCCAGGTATTGAAGATGATTGGATCCACCAAGTGGAACTGTTGGTGTGTTCCCTTGAAGTGGCCACATAGATGGGCCCAATCTAGACATAGTCCTCTTTTATCCTCGGCACAAAAGGCCAATAAGTTTGTACTGTCTACCAGCACAAGAGACATAGATGACAGCTGGCTATGTAGCATATTTTCTGGGAAGAGAACCTGGTAAGCAGCTGCCAAACCAGATTGATACCTGCAGCACTGGTGTGGGGTGATACCCAAATCAATCCTAATAGGAGTAGGCACAGTTGCACATTTACACCTGCTGGTAGGTGTAAATGCTCAGAATGTGGTTAAAGAGCTGCAACAGAAAGTGTTGCCTCAATGTGGGTACTGGAGGATGTTGGTGTATTGACTGTTCTCTTTTTCTTCTACCCATGCCTCACTATTTACTCTAGGGGTTCTGTTTATTTAATTGAACACTGACTAATAAAGTGTGAAAAATAAAATCTCTCGACTCCTAAGAATCATGTTCCTTCAGCTTTCATGAGCCCTTTGAATTCCTCTGATAAAAATCAAAACCAGTCACATGAACTTTCCAATCTACATGAAGCAAAATCCCATGGCAGCAAACATTTACAGGAGAGTTTAATGCAACTCAACTCTAAAGCATATCAACCAGTGACCCGAACTGAAAAGATGGCCCAGCAAACTTTCCTTGGCTGGCACAAGTTACACTATATTATCGTGGCATGATCTATATATAGCAATATTGAAAACATTTGTTCTGTTGTTTATTTGGCTAGAGGGGATAAATAAAGGCATTTGATTTTTTTTTTTTTTTTTTTTTTTTTTAGATCTGAAGCTTTGGTCTTGAGAATCCTGCTGGGTGCCATCTGACAGGTTTTGTCCATGCAAAGACCTTTGAGCATTTTTAGTCAGTGTGGGCAGTATGGTGCAAATCCAGTTTTCTTATGGATATCTTGTCTTTTTACAGATTAGGCTGGGAACCGAGAGAGGTCAAGGTTAATGTTCACACTCTGCAATAGACTGTGCAAGCGTCCATGAATTGCTTCCCCTCTCTGTGCTTCTCTTTTACTTATCTCCAAATCAAAGTATTTGGCTCAATTATCTTTCAGTGCCTTACTCACTCTAATTGTCTTTGTGCTTTTTATACTCATCAAATATTCTACATTTAATTATATGTGGAGATAAAAGCAGTTTTCAAGTTAAAAACCAAAAAGTATTAAAATCAGTGTCAATCTGTAAAATTTTATTAGAAGCTCAAAATGCTCACATTCCCAAAAAAGAATTTTTGGGATTCCTTGCGCTCTTTATCATATAAAACACTTTTCAAGATTTTTTTTCTTTATAGAAAGGAGGATAAAAGTATGGGAAGTAGGGGGATGGGGGAAAGGATTAGTAATCCTCATTATTTTGCTTACAACTAATACCTAAGTTGTGTTGAAAAATTATAATGTACTCCTAAATTAGAAGCACATTTTAATCAGTATATAATATTATCACCTTTTTATTCTTTTTATTGTATTTTCTTATATTTAGGCATGCACACAAAATAATCTTTTTTTACCCACATTTTTATTGGTGCGTTTTAGTTGTACATAATGATGGTGTTTATTGTTACATATTCATACATACACACAATAATACAATATAATTTGGCCAATATCCATCCTGAACAACCCCCACTTCCTTCTACCTCCTGGTCCCTTATTATTTTTACTTTTCCAGTTTTTAATTGATTGGGAACTATTTAGTATCTCAGAGGTTCAAAATATACTTTACATTTTTTATCCCCCTTTCCCTTTGTGTTTTCCCTCCCATCCTTACTCCCCTCTCCCTTTTTCTTTCCTCTACTCTACTAGACTTATTTTAGTTTTTCTATTAATTTGTATTTGAATAGTTTGAAGGATAAGATTACATAAAGAACAATACGGTTATGTGAATTTGTTTTTCTAAAATGCATACTACAGAAGTTAGGTGTTTGCTGGGATTTTTTTTACCACGAGATTTACTGTAGCTCTCACCATATCAATAAATATAGAATTGTATCATTTAAATGTCTGCTTAGCATTCTATTACATGAGCGTATGGTGGAATCTAGGTGCATGCCTTCACTTTATCTCTCACTCTTGCTGATACTGTGCATGAATTTATGAATATCTCTGAGTTTTATTTATTTCTTCTGCTAAAATAAAAATAACTACTTTCATGAAGAATGTTGCAAATATTAAAAAGAATACTTGTGGGGCTGGAGTGGTAGCTCGGCGGTTACAGCACTTGCCCAGCATGCGCAAGTAAAGTACATGGATACTTGGGTTCAAACCCCAGCACCCATGTACACAATGAAGTATCAGAGCTCTCCTCTCTCTCTCTCTCTCTCTCTCTCTCTGTCTTTCTCTCTTAAAAAACAATATTTGTCACATGTGTGTACTTCCCCAATTTGTGTTTAAGAAAATATTAGGAGGAAATGACTACAGATTGCAGAGAACATAATGATGCAAAATTAACACATAAGGTTATCCATGTACAAATAAGTTTATAATTTAACTTTGTATACTTACATAACTGTAGGATTTTCCAGTTTATTATGCAAATTCATTTAGTAATAAGTGCTTCAGAAATGATTTTTCAAGGAATCATGTTTTGTTTTTCTTTTTAAAACTGCTTTGTTGATATATAATTCACACCCCATAGAATTCATCCACTTTTTAGAAGTGCTTTGTTGAGATGTAATTCACACCCCATACAATTCACTCATTCAAATTCACTACTTTTAGTATACTCACAGATGTGCATCAATGTTAGAATACTTTCAACATGCTGAACGTTAACCCTGCTTCACGTAGACATACCCCGACACCAATGCCTCCTTCTCTCTCAGCCCCTCGCAACTACTAATCTATGTTCAGTCTGTCTACTGGCCACTTCTAGTACTCTTGTATAAGTCGTGTCATATAATATGGGACCAGGAAATCCTCTGCTTATTAAACACTATGAAAATAATGATGGATGAAATGTGATTTCCTAAATGCTACCTTAGCTTATTCAATGTCTGTTGCATGGTAGGCGTTCAATGACTGTCACCTTTCAGTATATGTTAAGTCTCCAGTGGTTAGGTAATGACCAAAGCTGTAGATTCTACAGTCTTCTTCTGTCTATAAAACATAAGAAGAGGGCTCTTCCTAGGAGAGGAGAGAAGAGGAGGGAGGAAGAAGGAATGATAAATTAACCTTTGTAAGAATTTAGCAGGGAAGTGGCAGAAGAACAAGGAAGGGGCCTTTGAACTGCCACCTTAGTCACATGGGGCCCTTCGTTTTCACGAAATAAAGTTCTTCAAGCATTGATATCCCTATGACCTGACTCCTAGCATAGTTGATGCTCTGGCAGGCATCAGCACATGCAATATGGGAAATGGGAAAGATAAATCTTTGTGGATCAGGCACAAATTGGGACCAGCAACCTATTTTTGTGTCTCTCCCCTAAATTCATACATTGAAACCAAATGCAACAGTACTAAGAGATGAGGTTTTTAGGAAGGGAATAGGAGTGGGATTAGTGTCCTTACAGTACAAAAGTGCTCTGATGGAGATTATTTACCCTTTCTACCATGTGAAAGTGAGACAAAAAAAGCACTGTCTACAAGGAATGCTCCCTCATCAGATACTGAATCTGCAAATGCTTTGAGCTTGGACTTCCCAGTCTCTCGTATTGTAAGTAACTGATTTCTACTGTTTATAATCCAACAAGTCTATAGTATTTTGTTATGACAGCTGAAGAAACTAAGACAAAATTAGATGCTCAGTAATGGATAAGCAATATCTATTCTATTGCCTGTGGAGGTCTGTCTTCCCAAATGATAATATGATTATGGGAATAAATGGCAGCTTATACAATTCTTCAATTCTCTCCGCCTACTTAGAGTTTGGATGAAGTGCTGCACTGAGAAATGCCAAGAGAGAGAGACTGGACTATTTGCAAATAAGAGCAGATATGAGTATAATCAATTAGTAGAAGAATGAAAGAGAATATGCTATTATCATGCTATAATTTGGTGGTCACCATGCTAAAATCTTTATATGCTTTATCTTATTTTGTAATGAAATAATCTGTTCAACACATCAAACACATACAATTCTGTGTCAGACACAATGCCAGGCATTCAGAATAAATCAGTGAAAAAGAACAACACATTTCTCTACCTTCATGGAGATTACTTTGAGAAAACTCTTGTTGGATTTCCTCAGTCCAAGTTCAAACCTTCAGGTACAGCACATTTTTATTACCAAGAGGTTCAAAACAAACCAGGCTGTCTTCCCCCTGGTTATGCCTGATCATCCTTTCTGAGTATTTAATACGTGCATTTCCTGGGCCCTTCCTCAGATGATTCTGACTGAAAAGGTGTGGCTGGCATGGATATGAACACTTGCATATTTTCTAAGTTCCCTTGGGGATTCTGAATTGCAGCTAGAGAGGAGGTCACTATAATAAATATCTGTCACTGGCTAACCCATGAAATCAGAAAGTAATGGGTTGTTTTCTATTCCGTTATTTTTCTTCCTAATGTCTTGTTCATGTCCTTTAAAACCCAATTGGGCTCCTCTAAATCAATATGTAGTCAGCAAAAATTAATTAAGAGCATATAATATATTATACACTCCATAGTTTACAAGAAGCATTAAATATTTCACATAAACCCACTTTTAAACTATTTAAATCAGATTCAAATCTAACCATTATTAGAAATTCTTGGGAAACTATATTTATATTACCAATGTAAACAAGGATTCAGGCTTTTATAATGCATGATAAGTATAATTTTTTTCCTCCACCAAAATTCCTCATTTCTGATTATAGGGTCACTCTCTCAAAATAACACATATACAATTGTTATACAATTTGTTATACAATTATTCTGGGTATTATATTTCTTTCCCTCCACATTTATAATTTCTTCTTTTATCTGGGTCCTGGGAGGCTATTTTTTTTATTAGATGGATATAGAGATACAATTGAGGGGGAAACATTATCAAACATTCAAGAATCATTGTATATATACTTAGTTATCCAGGGCTAATGCCATATCATAGATGCTCAGCTTGGGTTTCCCCTGTTGCTGTTTCCCCCAGAAGAACTCCTGAGTTAAATGGATATCTTGTGGAGGACAGCAACCTCCTTCTGAGATGATTCCCCCATGTTCCCATTCTCCAGTCTCCTAGGAGTTCTTCCTACACCCTCCCCCTGGCCCCCTCCCTACACCTCCAAGTATCCTAGGGAGTCATCTCCCTGTTGCGTTGAAAATAATACAATTTAAAGTTATTATTAGCTTAGCCATTTAACATACTGGTTTCCCATGTATTCTAGCTTTCACAGATGAGAGATACCATTCGGCCCTTGAGTCTCTGAGATTGGGATACTTAACTTAGCATAATTCTTTCCATCTCCATCCATTTGGCTGCAAAAGCCATAATATCATCTTCTCTAATGGATGAGTAGTATTCCATTGTATATAAGTACCAAAGTTTTTGTATTCACTCATTGAGTGAGGGGCATCTGGGTTGGTTCCATAGTCTAGCTATAGTAAATTGAGCTGCTATAAACGTTGAGAAAGCCATATCACTATAATATGCTGATTCTAACTCTTTTGGGAAAACACCCAGAAGTGGGATAACTGAGTCATAAGGTGGATCCATCCTTAAGTTTTTGAGGATTCTCCACACTGCTTTCCACAGTAGCTGAACCAGTTTGCAGTCTCACCAGCAGTGTAACATTGTTCCTCTTTTTCCACAGCCTCTCTAGCATCTGTCATTGTTGGTATTCTTCATTTTAGCCACTCTAACAGGAGTGAGGTGGTATCTCATTGAAGTTTTGATTTGCATTTCCCTTATAGCTAATGATGTAGAGCATTTTCTCATATATTTATGGGCTTTCTGGACTTCCTCTGGTGAGAAGTTTCTTTTTAGACCCATAGCCCATTTATTGATAGGGTTATTTGTAAGTTTGGTGTTTTGTTTCTTTAGTTCTTTATATATTCTGGATATTAGCTCTCTGTCCGAGGTGTAGCAGGCAAAGGTTTTCTCCCATTCTGTAGGTTCTCTCTTGATGCTCTTGACTAAATCTTTAGCTGCGCAAAAACTTTTTAGTTTAATTGCATCCCATTCATTTATTCTTGATTTTACAGTTTGAGCCATGGGAGTTTTGTTCAGGAAGTAGCTGCCGACTCCTATATTCTGTAATGTTGACCCTATTTCTTTTTCTAGTAAGTTTAAAGTTGTTGGCTTAATATCCAGGTCTTTGATCCATTTTGATTTAATTTTTGTGCAGGGCAAAAGATAAGGATCCAGCTTCAGTTGTCTACATATGACTGTCCAGTTTGTCCAACACCATTTGTTGAACAGGCTATCTTTCTTCCACACTATGCTTTTGCCCCCTTATCAAATATCAAATAATTAAACATATGGGGTTTTGTCTCAGGATCTTCTATTCTGTTCCACTTTGATTCTGTTTTGATACCAATACTAAGCTGTTTTTGCTACTGCGGCTCTGTAGTATAATTTCAGGTCAGGGATTGAGATACCCCCCTACATCTTCCTTTCTATAGAGTAATGTTTTGGCTAGTCTGGGTCTCCTGTTATTCCATATGAACTTGAGTATTGCTTTTTCTATATCTGTGAAGAATGCCATAGGTATCTTCATGGGGATTGCACTGACTCTGTATAGGGCATTGGGTGGAATGGCTATTTTTATTATATTGATTCTGCCTGACCATGAGCATGGAATGTTTTTCCATCTACTCAGGTCTTCTGTAATTTCTTTTTTTAGTGTTTGATAGTTTTCTTTGTAGAGGTCCTTAACATCCTTTGTAAGGTTAATGCCCAAGTATTTCATTTTTTTGGAAGTGATAGCAAATGGGAGTGATTTCCTGATTTCTTCTTCTGCAGATTTGTTGCTAGAGTAAAGAAACGCTAGTGATGTACTGGAGTTGATCTTGTAGCCAGCTACTTTGCTGAAAAGTCCTATAAGCTCTAGTAGTTTTCTGGCCGATGTAATTGGGTCTTCTAGGTATAGAATCATGTCATCAGCAAATAGAGATAACTTAACTTCCTGTTTTCCTATACGAATACCTTTGATTTCCTTGTCTTGCCTGATAGCTTTGGCAAGGGTTTCAAGGACTATATTGAACAAGTGTAGGAAAAGTGGACAGCCTTGTCTCGTACCTGAATTCAGTGGAAATGCTTTTAGTTTTTCTCCACTGAGGATAATGTTGGCTATGGGTCTGTCAGAAATGGATCTGACATAGTTAAAGTATCTTCCCTTGATCCATATCTTCTCCAAAGTTTTGAGCATAAAGTGATGTTGAATTTGCTCAAATGCTTTCTCTGCCTCAATTGAGATGATTATATGATTTTTGTTTTTGCTTCTGTTTATATGTTGAATTACATTTATTGATTTGCATATGTTGAACCAGCCTTGTTTTCCTGGAATAAAGTCCACTTGATCATAATGTATTATCTTTTTAATGTGTTTTTGTATCTGATTAGCTAAAATTTTATTAAGGATTTTTGCATCAATGTTCATCAGGGAAATTGATCTGTAGTTTTGTTTCCTTGATATGTATTTGTTGGGCTTTGGAATCAGTGCAATATTTGACTCATAAAAAGTGTTTGGGAGTGATCCCACTCTATCAATTTCCTGGAAGACCTTGTAGAGGATCGGTGTTAGTTCTTCTGTGAAGGCTTGATAGAATTCTGCTGTATATCCATCTGGACCTGTGCTTTTCTGTTTAGGGAGAGCTTTGATTGCTGCTTCAATTTCGCTGTCTATGATATGTTGGTTTAGGTTTTCAATGTCCTCCTGTGTTAAAAAGGGGATGTCATGTGTGTCCAAGAACCTGTCCATGTCCTCCAGGTTATCAAACTTGGCAGAGTATAAATTTTCAAAATAGGTTCAGATAATCTTCTGAATCTTGGATGAGTCTGTGGTGATATCCCCATTTTCAT
>PVKS010047275.1:0-12897 GCA_004027875.1 Aplodontia rufa | reverse complement strand
TCTGAGCAGGATTCTAGATGTAAGAACACAGAGCCTGGATCCACCCTGCCTTCATCTGTGTGAGCTCATAAATGTGCAGCTGGCCTTTGAAGAGAGCCCTGTTGGAAAATCCACCCTTGGAAAAACAATTTTTTGCAATGCACTGGGTGTTTCTGGGTTGCTCACCACCTGCTTTCCCTGGGGGCAGGGTTCATGATGAATGACACATGACCACCTGAAGGTACCTCCAACTCTAACTGCTCTAAATGGAATTGAGACCACAGTCCTTCCCACCCACTGGTGCCTACCTCCCATGGCTCAGCTGTTGAAGCTACACATTTGCATCTTAGGAATGGACAGACTCTTTGGTTTTCACCATGCTGTGTCCCCTACAGGTCGCCAGCACCCATAGCTTCTACCTGGGGGACTTCCCCTGGGATCCTTCTTTCCCTGCCCTTCGATCACACACTCTCTCCAGAGCATCTTCATGACATTTCATTTCCCTTTTATACATGAGCCTTCTGGATAGTCAAATTAAAAGAACTTGGACTTTGACATTCTTAACCTGGACTTTCCAGAAGCAGATCCCCAGATAAGGATTTAGGAGCAAGCAATTTATTTGGTGACCTCTTCCAGGGATTCCCAGTAGGGAAGTCAGATACTGCAGGGAGCATAGTGAGCACTCTAGGGACAGGCAGAGCACGGGACTCAGCAGTGAGGGAGCTGGGGATTGAAAACCCAGTTCCCATGGGTCATTCAGTGCAGGGTCACCTGTGCATTCAGAGATGCAGACCTGGAAACTATAAGTCAGTCTCATGTGCACCGATGGTAGAGCAGCACATGGGGCAGGGGCAAGGTCTGTTCTTTGTCAGCGTCCCTCCTTCACGGTCTTTGGCCTTCTCTACTGCCATAAACACATACAGGACAGTGGAAGGACATCATGTTTATGTTTCAAAACCGTGGTTTTAACCATACACTTGAGAAGGGAAGGAAGAGAGGCAAGGGGGATAGAGAGTCAGCAGAGAGAATGGAAGCACAGCTCAGCTCCATCTGCAGTTCCACTCCTTAAGCAAAATGCCCCAGGATCCATACACAGTGAGATGTAGAACCCCAGTTTTTCCAGTCCTGAGCTTCAGTTATAATCACACATGGCAGGGACACTATCCTCCCTGGGGTCCAATGGAGAAGAATCCTGGGTCCTATGGAGACAACGCCAGCTGTGTTGGTCTGTTCAGGAGACAGGGTGTCAGTCTCCAAAGTGGACTCCTCCTCACAGTTATTCATCAGACAGGTATTTATTGAACACACACCATAGGAAAGACCATTTCTAGGAGCCAAAGAGGGAATGGCCACCAATACCAGTGAAGCAGTTCCTTTCTAAGATTCCCTCCTGGGGTCCCTTCCCCTGGTTTCTCTAGATAGTTGGGGTTTGGTGGAAACCCAAGTCACCTGCATGGCCTGCTCTCTGCTATGTGCTGGAGTTCATCTTGCAGCAACCAGGGAGGAAGAAAACAACCTAGTCAGAGAAATCCCACTGTAGGTCTCACTCATCCAAGTTTTGACTCCTCCACCACCCTCCAAACCTGCAGCTGTGGTCCAGCTTTTGCAGTTTTCAAGGTGTGTGTGTGCATGTGTCTATGCATATGTGTGTGCACATGTGTGCATGTGCATGCGTGTGTGCATGCATATGTATATATGTGTGCATACATGTGCATGTGTATGCATGTGTGCGCATGCATATGTGTGTATTGTGTGTGCATGCATGTGTGTGTGCGTGTGCATGCACTTCATTGCATATCCAGGCTCTCTAGCTCTTCAATTGCAGGGATGGAGGGATGGGCTACAGTAAGCCCACTCTACCATATCTGATAGCATATTTTTGAAATTCTTTTCTTTCTGCTTCAAAATAGAAGTTCATTATAAAAATTTTGAAAAATATATTAACATGCCAATGGAAACTAAATTTCCTCATGTTTCTGTTTTGGGCACACAGAACAGCATTTCACTCTCTCCAGGTTTTCATGGACTTTGTGCTTTTATTAAATTTTGCATTTTGCTTTTGTAACCTAGTAAAGAATCCTGAGGTTTCTTCCCACTCAAGTGTCACATACTGTAAATAGAGCTTTAGCAACTGCACACACATCCCTGCATTCAACTGTTCCCCGTTGTCATGCTCCTGTGTTTACATGCTGCCCCACTTGCTTGCTACTACAAATAAAATGAAAATAAACTGGCATTGTGGGTAAAGTTCTATTGGCTTGCTTGGTTTTTCTGATGAGGGCTTCTTAGAATCTTCAAGGGATGCAGTAATCAATGACATGGGGAAGTATGTGACAAGGCCTGCATCTTTTGAATTCATCTTCCAGTTAGCGAAAGTGGAATGACCTGGTTGAGGGTTATGGCCATGGTAAAGGTTCTGTGACATATGAGTCACCACTGGGGAGAGATTTGATGCTACCAAGGCAAAGTGTCCCCAGTGGTCAACACAGCTGTCTGACCTTAGCTCCTGTGGTGCCAGCCATGTGGGTGTTGCCTAAAGTGGCCCATTCAGTCACGGCCTCAGGTCTTCATTTGTGTATCCCTATGACTAAAACACCCTCCTCTCACACCCTGGGCTCCTCCACCTGCCTGTAAAATGCACGTGCACATAGTAGGTGCCTCTTATCCATTTGGAGTGCTGCTCTCCAGCTCATGAGAGTTTCTGTTAGCTTCTGGTTCCATTTCTTTGTCCCATTCATATGCAAGCGAAGGCCTTCTTTTTCAGCTTTAATCACCTGCATCTATTTAATAAATGCTGTGTAACATCACTCAGGTAACCGATTTGATCCCTTTGTATTCCAAAGGCACTTTGGAGTTTTCTGCTCTTGGAGTGGCCTCCTTCCTTAGTGCCTGGGGCATGCGGTCGCAGAACAGAAGGGGTGCCCTCACCTCCTCTGCAGCTAAATTTCATATTAACTGGCAGGAGGCAGTGCTGGCTGTGGTGTGGACAGTGCTGCCACTGTGCAGTGAGGCTCCCTGTCACTGTGCCAGTGCAAGGAAAGACAGATGAGGTTGAGTGGCGTCTGGCGACTCCAGGATGGACTGAGAGGAAAACGGTGTAGGGCTTCACAAGCACAAAACCAGGGGCTCTTTATTTTGCATCCTAAGGAAATTTTTGCTACCCAAGTGGGATCTAAGTGGAATGCAGGTTTCCCCAGTGGTTTCCCTACAATCAGGTAGGAAGGGCCACTCCTCAAGCCTGGGTGCCCCTTTCTTGGAGGCAGATATAGGGAGGAAGTTGAAAGCAGGTCCCCATGTTTAGGGAAAGGATAAACCCCTAGCCTGGACTCCTCTGGTTCAGTCCACCTGTAAGTCCTTCCTTGCTCCTTCCATTTTTCTCTCTTGCTATGTTTCACTGCTGACTTCTTGATGCAAACTTTAAAATTAGAAAGCTAAAGTCAATTGCTTCCTTTGTTTGACCAATTGCTAGATGTGATTGAAATACAAGGTTCTTTTGTTTAGGGGTTATTCTCAATATTCACCCTAAATCACCCCTTTCTTCCCCTGTACATTTCTCTTCCTGCATTGACACCTCCCACAAACCTCCAGTCCTCCTCCTCTTCCTCCGTGGTGGAGGACATTTTAATTAAGACACCAAGGTTGTGCTAACCTGCTACAGCAATAATCTCTCTCTCATGTAGCTCCTTTCAGAGGAACCCCAAAGCAGCAAAGAGTCTTCCATTGACCTGTGGGGTTTCTTTCTCCTGCCTTTATTCTGTGTTTTCTGTTGGATTTCAGAGCCTCACATTTTAATTCAGCCCCAACCTCGGGTTCAGGCTACATGGTTTACATTAATAAACCCACCTTCAGAGTGACGTTCCTGATGCTGTATGTCTTCCCACGTCCTTGATTACCGTGTCCATTGAAGGATCAAAGGTGTGTCAGATCTACCATGAAAAAGAATGAGAATAAAGAAAAAGCACATTTGATATTCTCCAACATCTGAGGTGTCCCTGGACCCACTGGTTTGATGTCAGGATGGCAAAACATCTGCTGCTTAAAGAGCAGGGTGTGAGATAAATGTTCAGCTGCCATGGCTCATCCCTCCTTAAGATTGGATCAGGATCCTTCTTCACAGTCAGGGATGGAAACTCCAGAAGCTATTTGATAATGAGCTTAGAACCCCCACTAAGAGATGCGAGAGCACTCCAGCTCCTTTGTGAGCCTGCCCATGCGGGGAGTCCATCTACTTGCTTCACACTCCTCCCGCGGGCTCCTGTAGGGTTTTGCCAATAGGAAAATCCCTCTGAAAACCACCAGTTTCCTCAGCATGGAGCACATTTTCTGCACACTTACTATACATGAGGCACCAGGTCTGGCCAATGGTTCTCTTCATGAACTCTGTGACTCAGCATCCTCCCTCATGAGTTGAAGGAGAGGAAGCAGAGGCCTAACAACTGAACCCAGGGACACTCTCCAATGATCAGAGGAGCCAGGATGTGCACCTGGCATATTTTCTTGGTGCCAAGGCTGTCATCACCTTATCTCTTGCTTCTGATCTTTCTAAGTGAATATTGCAGTTGCTGTCCCTGTCACGCTGAGTCCTGCTAAGCCACTCTGGTTCAGTCCAGTTACACTGGCATCCTGGAGCACCTCAGCTACATTCCCACTCCAGGGCCTTTAACCTTACTGTTCCTGTCATGGAAGGTTCTCCCCAATACCAACACAGTTGCTGTATTCATTTCCAATTGCTGCCACAACAAATTATGATAAACTTAGTGCTAAATGCAAATAAATTTGCTATATTGCAACTGTAGAGGTCAGATGTCTCACAAGATCTCATGCTGGTAGACGCAAGGTGTGGGGAAGGCTGGGGGCTCTGGGAACAATGGATGCCTCTGCTCTCCTGGCTTGGGGAGGTCATCTGTGGCCCTTCCTCTGCCTTCACAGACAAGCAGGTAGCATTTTCCAATATTTCACTGTCTCTGGCTTCCTGATTCACTCTTAGAAGAATGCTTGAGATTACACTGAAAACACCAGGATAGTTCAGGAGTCCTCCAATGTCAAAGTCCATAACTTAATCTCTTGTTTTTTCTTTTTATCTGAAAGGGAGCATATTCATAGGCTTCAGGAAATAGGACAGGGCCATGTTTGGGAGCCTGTATTCTATCTACCACATAGCTCTCTCACATCACTTAGATTGCTACTTTAAAGTGCATTACTCTGTGATACCTTCCCCAGCCACGTTCCCCAAAATTTCTTCAACATTTATCCTCAACCTCATACCCCTCCCATGGCTTATTTCTCTCCTCTCTGGGATAGAATGACCTAATATGCTATAAATGTATTTATTTCAGTTTTTATTTTTCTGTTCTACTAGAATGTAAGCCCCATAAATGCCAGCAATTGTTTCAACATTCTACAGCAGTATTCTCTGTAATATAAGTCAGCCTGGGGCCTGACTTATATTAGGTGCACAATAAATACCATTTTTGTGAAATAACTTATGTCTTTTACCATGAGAGGAAATATAAAGAATTTTAATCATATTAGGAAATGAAAAATGAGAAAAAGTTCACTCAGCTGTGATTATCTAACTCCCTGTTATGTGACTTCCTTTAGTTAAATGGTGTGTGAAAAGCAGAATTGCACCAGAGGATGCATCCAGCTGCCATATGCTGTGGTAAAGGTTGTGCACTGCACAAAAGCTCTTGGAAGAAGTGGGTACTGGCCTGTGTATCCTACCCTGGCATTATTCAGCTGGCATGAGCTGTCCCTATTTCCTTCTCCAGTGGCAGCATTAAAGTTCACTAGAGTCAGCAAGAATAGACCATGAAGAGGGAAAGAACCCAGAGGAAGTAGAAAAAGAATGTTTCAGATATGATGGGCACTATAGGAACATGGGTTTCAGCCCAGGACCACCTCTGTCTGCTGTAAAAAGATGTCAGACCCAAAGCTGGGGAGTCTTTGCTTCCATCCTGCCTCTGAACCAGTGCTTCATGGCATTAGGAAGTAACTGCCCTCCCCTGAGGATATTTCCTCACCTCTGCCCACACATGAAGTCTCGTCCACATTGCACAGCTTCCCTCCTCTGCTGTGTCCATATCACTTGTTACCATCCTACACACCACAGGATGATGACTTTCTTCCCTCTCTGCCCCTGTCAATGCATATGCGATAAGGCAGGTATTTGTTTTTATTTTTCTCATTCACCATCCTAACTCTAGGAAGTCAGAATTGTCCTTGGAACCTGGCCTGTGCTCAAGCAACATACAAATCCAATGAAAGATGAGTTAGTCTAGTTGAGAAGGCAAAATGAGCCCATGTGGAGCAATAAAATCCATTGAGATGCTAAATCATGTTTACTGACTGTTAGCAGAAGCAAGACCACCTGAGCGCAGGCTGAATGCTAACTCAGGTTTGCAATATGGCTGGGTGGTGTGGACAGTTGAGTTAGGAACTCCAGATAGAAAAATACAGAGTTAACAATACCAACATTTCACACCTTCCAAGGCCTCCCCATGTGTCAGCCCTACACTGAGCACTCTGCAAATAAGTTATCTTATGTAGTATTTACACCAGCATTTTAGTAGTTACCAGCAATCGGGAACTTCATGAAGATGAAGCTGAGACACAAGTAGGTGATTTGCAAAGGATGGTTCAAAGGTCAAGGAAAGGAAGGTGTGGAAGAGAGGTGGGGACTGCTATCCCACAGATTAGAAGAAATGAAAGTGAAGTGCTCAGCTTCTAGAAGTTTCCTAGTAAGTAATGTCACCTTTGTCAGATCAAAAGTTAGGGCAGAGAGATTACACCTAGCATTTTGTTGTTATTTCCTTTCTTCCTTCTGCTGCCTGGGCTGATGTGTGGTTTAAATTTTTCTTTGGACTCACTTTCTTTCACCTGCAGGAGCTTCTGACTTTCTGGGTAACACCCTGAGCAATCCCAAAGAGTAGATTGGTACTAATATGCCTACCTAGAAGTTCAGCTCTAAGGTTATGGTCATTTTCTGTTTGTGATAACTGCTATCTCCAACACAGAGGCTGGGTGATCAGACAGGAGGCCAGTACACTGATAGGAGTATCCTGTGTTCCAAATAAGAGCATTTACTTTTCCCCTTATGTGAAATATTTCCAACAGAGCTGCCTTGTTGATCTTCCTACTGGTGTACTTGCCTATCATTTTCTGTAAGAAGCAGCTCAAAACAGTTCTTAAGGGTATGACTTAAATGGATGGCCTGTATTCAAATTCCAGCTCTGCTGGTTACTGACAATATGCTATATAGTTAATCTCCAAAACAGTTTTAACATGATTACAGAAAGGGTTACAATACTGTTTGCATCATAAGGTTGTTGTAAGTGTGTACATGTGTACATACACCTAATAGAAAACTCTTAAAGTGTAACATTTTGTACTCTAATAAATACATATTATACATAAGCACAACATCTCAGATATCTTGGAAGTTAGATCTTACATATATATTAGAATAGCATCTTTATATGTGTGCATGTGGTGTGTGTACACACCTAACACATGTGTGTATGTAGTGCTCTTTAAATGTTAGGTATTATTTTTCTTTTAGGGTATATTTAGTACTAGTGCTCCTTTTGCACCTAAAGAGACAATTATCAATGGCTCAAGGAAAAAACTCCCAATTATAATTAACCATTCAGGCTCATGTTTAATTCTGTCCAGAGCTCACGTCTTCTGTTTCAATACTCTCTTGATTAACTCCTCAGAATGTTTCAAATCATAATCAAATTGCTTCAAACCAGAAAAGCAAAATTTCAAGAGCCATTAGAAGAAAAAGATACTTGGTGCAAAGAGGAACAAAGATAAGGATAGAAGTGGATTTTTTTGTCACAAACCACATGAGTCAAAACACAGTGGAGTAAACCTTTAGAAGATTCAAAGAGGAAAAACGGTAATTCAGAATTCTATACCCAGCACAAATATCTTCCAAAATTAAAGGTGAAATAAATGCCTTTTCAGATATTCAATGTTGAAATAATTTATCACCAGAAGAACTTCTCCTCAAGAGATGTTATACAATTCTGCCAGGAGGAAAATATCAGATGGAACATGGATCTCCATAAAGAAATAAGGAGCACTGGGAATAGTGGATATGGAGATAAATATGTCTTTATTTTTTTAATGTGTCTTCTAAAGGTAGTTGATTGTATGTTGGGGATCCCCCAACATGAGGTCCAGCTGGCTTGTAGAAGAATTGGTGGTAAACAACTCTGACCCAGCTGGCTTGTATCTTCCTTAGTGATGTAATGCCTGACCGCAAGACTAAGCTATTTGGTCACTCATTTGTACAATTGGATAAACGTGTTTGCATTGTACCCCTATTGGCTGTTGTAATGGATAAATAGAGTAGCAGGTAGTCAGAAAGAGCAAGCAGCCAGAAGCAAGCAAGCAAGCAAGCAAGCAGCCCTGTCCTGAAGCAGTCAGAGAAGAAGAAGCATGGAAGAAGCAAGCAGCAGTCAGGAGGAAAGCAGAGAGACGACCACAAGCTGCCTGAGAGACCACCGCCTGCTGCCTGAGAGAGTCAGAGCAGCAGCAGCAGCAGCAGCAGCAGCAGCAGCAGAGACGGCAGAGAGATCAGCAGCGGTAGAAGATGCAGACAGTAAGAGTCTCAGTTGCAGAAATGAGGACTCTGGTATGGCAATAGAAACAAGGACTCTGAATGTGAATAGCCTTGACTCTAAATGTAATGCCTTAAGGGCCTTGACTCTCAGAGAGGGAAGGCGGGAAGTGCCTGGAGGCCTTTAGCTGCGGTAAAGGGAGAAATAAAGTGCTTGAAGAACTCAAGAGCAAATGGGTCTAGTTGAATGCTTTGTCCGGTCCCTGACAGCCGGGACCGGACAATTGTATAAAGAAAAATAATAACAATGTGTTGTAGAATTTAAAACATGTGACTAAATAAAATGCATAACAAAAATGCAAAGAATAGAAAGGGGAAATGACACTGCTGTAAAGTTCTCATGCTGTGATGTTATTTGAAAGTAAACTATAGCAAGTTGAAAGTGCATGCTCTAAATTCTAAAGCATTCACTAAAAGACAAAATAAATGTTTCTTATACCTTTTCATCTTGGTCCCAAAGATTATTTGTTATTGTCAAATGCCAGATCTTTGGGACTAGTGCATCTTTCATCTCCCCCACCCCACCAGCATTCTAACTTGCCTCCCCTCCTGCCCTAATGTTTCATCCTCCTTCAGTCCATCCATATATCTTTCTAGACCAGGTATTATGAAATACTGTTTGCAAAAGTTACTTTTAAGAAAGCATAAGAAGGTACTCAATGGGTGTTATGGTTGGGATATAGAATGTTCCCCAAGGTTCATATGTTAGACAATGCCAAAATGTTCAGAGGGGAGAAGATCATATCATGAGAGCTCTGACCTCAACAGTGTATTAATCCTACTGATGGACTAATAATTTGAATGGAACTTGAAAGAAGAAAACTACAGGCAGAGGGTGAACCATAGTGGTGAAATTATGGGCAGATGGGACATGGCCAGAGGGCATAAGTGTCTGTTCCCAACCAGGAGGAACTGGACAGCTCTCACTTGATGGTTGACTGAGATTAAAATAGACCCATTGGCCCTGAGTTCTCCAAGCACTTTATTTCTCTCTTTACTGCAACTAAAGGCCTCCAAGCACTTCCTGCCTTCCCTCTTTTAGAGGCAAGGCCTTTAAAATATCCTTTTTAGAGTCAAGGCTATTCACATTTTAGAGTCCCTGTTTCTATGCTGTACTAGAGTCCCTATTTCTGCAGCAAAGGCTCTTACTACCTGCATAGGAGGGTTCTTCTACCACTGCTGATCTCTCCGCCGTTTCTGCTGCTGCTGCTGCTTTTTCTTTGCTGCTTCTTACCTGAATAATTGCTATTCTCTTTATTTATCTATTACAACAACCAGTGCGAACACATTTATCAAATTATAACAAATGAGTGGCCTAATGTCTTAGTCATGCGGTCAGGCATTTTGCCACTAAGGAAGATACAAGCCGGCTGGGACAGAGTTGTTTACCATCAAATCTTTTCTCATGCCAACCGGGCCTCATGTTGAGGTCGGTCCTCAACATCTCCTCCTTTTTTATTTTCTTTGAGAGGAGAAAGACAAACAGGTGACTGTATCCGTCTTAGGTTTTTTCATTCATACCTCCCCTTTCTTACTCGTCATTGGAATAAGGCGCAGCATAAGTCACCCTTCCTGTCTTAGCTTGATAAGGGGGTTGAAAGGATTTACCCATCACTGACTACCAGCCCTTTGAGCCTGAGCTATCCATATCATTGCTGACTTATGGTCATCAACTCCAAGGACAGCAAAAGCTTGTTCGATTCCTTTCCTGGATGAAAGTCTTTTTACCACAAGACCAAGCACAAAGCACACAATAATAATGACACTGGCCACTCCTCCCCAGGACTTAGCCAGATTACTCAGCCCAGGCAGGCTACAAATACACATAAACTCAATGTCCATCAAAATGTCCATTTGTTCCTGCAGTAGATCAACTCGTTGGTTCACGGTCAATAGTCCAGAGTACAGGTGTTGATCTATAGCTCCTTGTTTTGCGAAAACCTTTGCAGCTGAGCTGGACAAGGCATTCAAGATCCACCATCGGCAAAGTCACCACCAGGGCTGCAGCAGCCTCAGCAGTCACCATCATAGAGGCCACCACTGCTATAGCAACCGCAGCTAAGATGTCAAAGTCTCTAATTACGCTGAAGCAGGACCGGCAGATTTTCTTCCCCGATCCATATCTCCTTTTATTTTTTCTTCCTAGGAAGTTACCAAAGGCTCTGAAAAACAACTTAGAAACCTCTATGTAAGCACATTCTAACCCACCCTGAGTTTCTTTTTATATCAAAATTAACAAGCTTAATAAGGTGCAAACTAGCAGCCCCTCTTGAAGGAACCTACACAAACAGCAACAAGATGACTCTGGAGCAGCTAATGAAATGGGGCAAAAGCCAAACCCCCAACAGTTCCACCCCCTTTTATTTTTAAGTCCACAATGCCTTGGCCCTTTTAATTTTTGTGTTCTGATACAATCTTTACAAAATATTCTCAATCACTTCAAACTTTCTTTACACTCTGCACACAGAATTACACTTGTTAGAGTTTAAAGTCCTATCAACCTTCCTTTCTTTTAGTGAAAAACCAGATCAAAACAATCTTAAGAGCTACCCATTTAATGCATGAGTTCTTCTGGGGGAAATGCAACAGGTAACCCAAGGTGGTCATTCATGTTTTGGCATTATCCCTGGATAACAAAGTTTATATACATTGATTGCTACTGTTTTGATGATGTTTCCCCCTCAACTGTATCTTTATATACTTCTAATAAAAAAATAAAAGCACTAATAAACAATCAAATTATCCTTTTAGTTTTTAACTTAGAAAGCATATTTAACAAACCCAAATATATGTTACCTTATAGAAACTAAATCAAGATTATTTAGCAAATACTGTTTTAACATATTGACTTTACAAATTCATCAGATGTCTTCTCTAACAAGCATATTTATGGAAATTAATCATTACGTATGTTAAATCTACCTCACTCATTTTTTGCTGTTAATTTAAATTATCCATAAAACCTCAGGATATTCAATAAATATAAACCATCTCCTTTCTATTGAAGAAAAATCCTAGAAGTATTGAAATGGAACACTCAATTTTTATAGAACATTCTATTGGTTAATCACCTAGGAAACAAATAAACTTATCTTTATTTTTAAATCGAACCTTTTTTATGCACTCAAGTCACATGAATTAAAGTCATTTGGATCCATTTTCTTTTCTTTTTTCAATTCTAATTTATGAGCGCTCATTTACAGGCCAATATGGTACCATGTTGGACACACATAGCATACATGAACAAAAACACACAGGACAAATGTACACACAAACCATATACATGAACACAAGCACATAGGACAAGTGTACACACAAACCAAAGCAAATTTCAAAGATTGCAGTAAAAAAACAAAAACAAAAAAAACCTCTAGATACATAAAATAAGTTGAGCTCAAAATCCAAAAATAAAACAGCCGTACATATTCGAAAAGAGCATGCATTTATCCTATCAGTTATCTAGAGCTGAATTCAGTTCCCTGCAGAGGATATTGAAAAATTTCACATTAAGGGAGGAGTTAAGATTTACATGCAAGATAAAATGCACAGACCCAAGAGAGCTGTTCATATTGCCAGCTTTTACTAAAAGAATAGCTGGGAGCCCTGTGTTTGTATTAATAATAAAGTTCACAAGCAACACAGCTGACTTATAAATGATGGATAAAGGTAAAGGAAGCACCTTTTTAGAAAACCCCAAAGATGTCTATACATTACCTCACTTTCTTGAAGTATGAAAATATACTTACCATATTATACATAGTCACTACTTTACACATCCTGTGTCTCCGTTATTGTTTGCAAGACCTGTCTCGTCAGCTGCTCCAGGATCCAAATAGGGTCCTATTTGTTCTGCAGAAATACACAAACCGCCCCTCTTCCCCATAACAAGACCAGATCAGGCCCCTCCATTTACCATCAATAACATCCTTCCACATTTTTTTTATTTATGAACAACCTTACAAGATTTTAACAAAATAATATAAAATGTGTATAAAATGTGTAAATATTCTGGATATTGCAATTATCCCCAGGAGTGCCCCCTCCCCAATTACCCTCCCTTATCCCTCCCTTCCCTTTCCCTTTATAACTGTAAAAAAAGGTATTAGATTGTAAAGCATTACATCTTATCTGGATTTAACTCATGTTACTAGACCAACTTTCTCATTGTCCAGGGTCTAGTCCCCACCTCCACCTATGAGTGGAGACAATCGACCCTTAGATCTCTGGGTTAAGCTGATTTTACTCATCATGATCTCTTCCATAACCATCCATTTACCCTCGAAGGCTGC
>PVKS010047274.1:0-12918 GCA_004027875.1 Aplodontia rufa | reverse complement strand
GTCGCCTGGCGCTGGCCCATTACTGGTGAGAGGAGCTGTGGGGGGAAATCTGCTCCTTAAAACCTGTCACAAATTTTCTTTGGCAGCCCACAGCCGTGTTTAGCTCACTTATTTACTGAAAAATCATCTGCAAAATGCCAGCCAGCAAGGTTCTTAGCTAAGAGAAACAGGAGCTCTGGTTACCTTAAGCAAAAAGCAAATGATTTCCTGGAAATGCAGCAGGCTGGTCATGGAACACATGGCCAGGCTTGACCGTAGGCTCAGAAGTGGCGGGAGGACTGGTGGCAGAGTCGTAGCCCACACACCAGGACACGGCCGGACAGCCTGGGCCCAGCAGCGCTGTTCTATGACAAATCCTAATCATCATGTCCCCACCTCCAGGAGCATCCAGGAGGGTGAGTTGGGCACAGCACTGGGACGAGTTGGCCTGGATGGCGTCAGCCATCACCCAGACTCACAGGAGGGGGTTCACGGCCATTGCGTGGAATTCGCAGACACCAGCATTCGTGCACCACAATCTGAGCGGTTTCAGGGACTTGCCTATTCAACCGTCAGTAAACATTTACCAAGCATCAAGACAGAAATGTCAGGGGCTTCCCTGGCTCCCAAGAGAAGTTGTCCGGGACCAGCTTTGGCTGTCGTGTTTGGACATTTTCCTCTCTAAATTCCTGCCATGGCCAGTTACACCGAGGATGAACCCTTCCCCAGGCAACACCTGAGCTGGCCTAAGCCAGTCAATTTCTCCTCCCTCTGCAGAGAATTTGAACCAAGAGGCCCAGAAGCAGCACCTAATGGTGTCCTGGTACACGAGGCTAGGAAAGCCTGAGTCTGAGCTGAGGGAAGCTGAAGTCACGCGTGTGCGTGCATGGGTATATTCGCATGCGTGTGCGTGCATGCCTGTGCCTCTGTGTGTGCACATGTGAGCGTGTCTGCAGCCCGTGTGCCTTGCCTTCACAGCCCCGTGTGCCTGTCCCGTGGCCTGGCAATGGCCTAGGTCTCCTTTCGCCAGCCCTTTGCACCCTAGCCGAGCGCACAGGAGCCCTTTAGAGGACAAAGCCCTTCTAGGGACCCGCACAACCCCAGGCCTGGGCCCTGGGTGCTCCCCCATTCTACCTCAGTGGATGCCCAACAGCTCCAGGTCCAGCAGGGCCCGGCTCAGGCCTTTCGTGAACACAGGTGACTGTTCTCTCCCTGGAACAAAGCTGAGCCTGGCCTGCGGTTTTCCAGCGCCCAGTTGCTGCTTTGTCCTCCGCATCTGGTAGCAGACGACAGCCACGGGAAGGGTCTGCCCTCCTCCCTAGGGCTGCTCACGGCCTGTCCCACGGTCCTGAGCCTTTGTCTGCTTTCTGCGTGGGAATGGACACCTCCAGGATTCTGGGGAGCACTGCAGCCCGTCTGACACCGGCCAATGGGCGCTAATTACCCGGATGTGGTGACGAGCAGCTCCGCCTGGCATGCCGCCCATAGCTCCGACCTGGGAAGCACCCGGCAGGAGCATGCCCCAGAGGAAGGATCCACTTCAAGGTGAGCGCTTCTTTCCGCCACTGCTATCCCACGAGTTGGTCAATCTGCCCCAACGTGGAGTCTGACGCGCTCCCTGGGCAGATTTAGCTCATTAGTGTTTGCTGAATTCCACCAGGCATCTGAGATGTGAGAACTGGAGACATGGTTCTCGCTTTGAGAAACTTCCAGTTTCATAACAGATAATGTGTTATGGCCCCTAAAATTCACACATTGGAGTCCTAACCCCCAGTGCCCAGGGACATGATCTTATTTGAAAATTAGCTTTTTGCAGATGTAATCAAATTTAAATGAGGTCACTAGGATGGGCCCTCATCCAGTATGACTGTCCTTAGAGAAAAGGGAAATTTGGACACAGGGACAGAGCTCAAGGGGGCCTGCTGGGTGAACGGGCATCTGCGGGCCAAGGGCCACCCAGACAGCCAGCAGCCACCAGAAGCCAAGGGCGAGGCCTGGGGCACTTTCTCCCTCCTAGCCTCAGAGTCAGCCAGCCCTGCAACCCCTGGGTCCTGGACCTCTGCCTCCAGCACTGTGACAAGCACACTTCAGCCAGCCTGGGAGTGAAACTGTTATCACAACCCCAGGAAACGGACAGCACGTGTCGTGTCGGGAACCCCCATGCTGGACGCTGTGAGGTCCCCTGACCAGTCAACTTAACTAAAGGGGAAAGAGTAAATCAGTTAGGTTATTTTTATTTCTCTTCCATCAACAGTGTCCAGAGCCAACGTGAGTCTTACCCATTCCTTGACACTGGGGTCGGAGTGAAGGGGCCTTTCAGGAGGGACATCTGGGGTGGAGGGCGGCCCCCAAGCCTTGCACCCTCTCCGTGCTCAGCGCTGCTGCAGCCCTGGGCCGTCCATCTCCGTGACCCACTTCAGAAGCAGCACACAGAGGCCCGCATTAGGGAGAAGGCTGCTGCCACTGACTAATGGTTTATTTAGGGCCAGGAAACTGTCTCCTGCGAGGAAATATATTGTTCTATAATTTCCCTAAAATATTAAAAGTGGATTCTGCTTGGAGAGGCCAGCCTGGCCTTGTCCACCCCTCTGGAGGAGGACATGCCTGAAGGGCTTTGAATTTCCTCCAGGCTGCCTGGGGAGGGCGGGTCCCATCGTGCTCCACCAGTGGGGTCCTGAGAATATGCCGCCTCAACCACGGAAGGACTTCAAGTCTACCTCGAGGTAAACTCAGGTGTTCAGCCAGCGGTGGGCAGAGAGGAAGCAACAGCTGCTCAAACCGTGCACCCATGCAGTGGTGCATTGAGGGAGGCCAGCTCAGCCTGACAATCCCAGCAGTGCTGTCCCTCTGGATTTCAGACCCCCGAGTCTGAGCAGGAACCCGGGGCTTGAATGAGAAGTGGTCACCTCCTCGCCTTCACTAAACTCCAACTCAGCACACCCACCTTCGCCACAGCTGTTAGCTCAGCCTGCCTCAGTCACCAGCAGAAGCACAGTGTCCCCGTCACATCAGTGCAAACGTCCGTCTGGATCCGCACAAGGCTTCTGCAGAGTCCTCAGAAGGCCATTCACACACTTTGCTTCTTGAAGGTGACAGGCATCAGTGCTCCTGAGCTGGTGCCACCTGGTGCAGGGAGAGGTGCGCCTGTCCATCTTCCACACACCTGTTTAAATGCTGTGACAGGTGCATTTCAACACAATCGGTTCCCAGAACCCACGTCTTTGCCTGATGCTCTGAAAGACTCTTCTGAGGATCACCCCATCAAAGAGTCAGAGATCTGTGGCACTGTGTAAGTCCCTGCTCCAGGGCTGGGAACAGGAATCAGGAAGGAGAACAGGACACACTCAAAGGGTTCCACTGAGAGGGGACCCAGGGGAATGGCCACTCCAGCGATGGTGGAGCTGGTAAAGGCCAGGGCTGTGGTCTCTCTTAAGGTAGGCAGGGCCATGGGGCCAGCTGACCAGACTCCAGAGGCAGCTGGGGCCACAGAGGGAGGCCCCTGACTAGTGTTGAGGGCTGCCCCCATGCAGAGGGACAGAGGTGGGCTCTGACCTCATCCGTGGGTTAATCCACTAGTAAGTTCATAGCTGAGTGGGGCTCAGTTGGAAGAAGTGGGTTGCTGGGGACGTGCCATGGAAGGCGTGTCTTGTCCCTGGTCCCTTCCTCTCTGTCTCTCCCTTTCTCTGCTTCCTGGATGCTGTGAGTTGATTAGCTTTCCTCCACCAATCAGGGATGATACCCCTGAAACTGAGCCAAAATAAATCCTCCTTCATGTCTTATAGAGCCGGCTTCCAGTGGCACTTGGGTCTCCCAGGGTCATGTCTGCCCTGGGTTCTCCTTTATCCTGTGAGTCTCCACCTGCAGTGACTCGGAGCCTGCGGAGTCGCCCACTGAGGCCCATGCAGAGCCAGAGGGCAGGGCAAGGGCGAGGCATCAGGCCAGCCTGGGAGCCTGCAGTGCTGGGGGACCTGGGTGGCCCTGGAGGGCATTTTCTGCAGTCCAAACACTTAGCCCCAGCTTAACTGTCACAAGTAGAGTGGCAAACCAGGTGTTGACATCACAGTCCACGCCGCCCACCCCTTCAGGGGCTGCTGCGAGCGCTAGGTGAGGCACACAGTTCCAAGGAGCCACGCTTGGTGGGCCCTGAGCCCGGGGGCCACCTGCAAGTAGTCCCTGCACTAGAGAACCGGCCTTGCATCAGGACGCCTGCTGACCAGCTTGTGGCTCCTGCTGTCCCCCATTAGACATGCCCTGTTTGTGCCACAGCACTGTTGGGGGAGATGGAAGGAGATAATGATGGCTCACGTGGATGTATTCAGCCAAGCTGAACTGGATGCAGAACACAGGAAACACCAGTGGTACCTACACTCGCTCGCTTGTGGGCGCTTGGCACCCAAAACACAGCCAGGATTAATGCCTGGGGCTCTGGCTGCTCCCTCTAATCTTATCTATTTTACAAGCAAGCCTTGCCTTCTGAGCTCGTGGTAGGAATTGCAGTTTTACATCCATTACATTTCCATTAGCATTGTAGATAGCTCTTTTCATATAACATTATCAGGCTGCAGATACACAAAATGTCAATATTTCCTCTCACTTCATTATGCTAATCACATAGGAAGCCTGGGTGCTGGGCCCCCGCAGGAGCCTGAGCTGTTGACTTGGACACAGTGCTTCCAGGCAGCTTCCTTCCGAGCAGGGCTTCCCACATCTGCCCATGGCGGGGCGGCTGCCCCAGCGACCTCCTCCTCATAGATCCAGTCACGCGGGTGCTCCCTGCTTACTTACCAGATGCTACCCCACCCCACAGTCAGAGAACACTTCTGTAAATGACCAAGGGGGACGATTAGCGCATGAAGCCAGATCCGGGAACACGTGCATTGCCTTACTTCAAGGCTGGCCTGCTCATCCTGTGGCTCCGCGTCCCACAGCTCCATGTTCCAGGTCCACGTCCACAGCTCTAAAATCCGTGGCTGCATCTGCTTGATTCCACGCCCTGAATTCCACATCCTGAGTCTCCATATTCTGAGTCTCCAAATTCTGTGGCTCCACATGCTAGAACCCCGTGTCCGCTGGCTCCATGTCCTATATGTAGTTCTACATCCTGGGACCCCAAGTCCTATGGCTCCATCTCCTATACATAGCTCCATGTCCTCTGCCTCTATGTCCCATATACAGCTCCACATCCTAGGACCCATATCCTATATACAGCTCCACATCCTGGGATCCCATGTCCTCTGGCTCCTTGTCCTATAGCTCCATATTCTAGGACTCCCATGTCCTATGGCTCCATGTCCTATATATAGCTCCACATCCTGGGATCCCATGTCCTCTGGCTCCTTGTCCTATAGCTCCATATCCTAGGACTCCCATGTCTTATGGCTCCATCTCCTATATATAGCTCCATGTCCTAGAACCCCAAGTCCTCTGGCTCTATGTCCCATATACAGCTCCATGTCCTAGGACCCATATCCTATATGTAGCTCCATATCCTAGGACTCCCATGTCCTATGGCTCCATGTCCTATATATAGCTCCATATCCTGGGACCCTGTGTTCTCTGGCTCCATGTCCTATAGCTCCACATCCTGGGACCCTGTATTCTCTGGCTCCATGTCCTATAGCTCCATATCCTAGGACCCTGTGTCCTCTGGCTCCTTGTCCTATGGCTCCATGCCCTATGTATAGTTCCTTGTCCTGGGACCCCAAGTCCTATGGCTCCATCTCCTACATATAGCTCCATGTCCTAGAACCCCATGTCCTCTGGCTCTATGTCCCATATACAGCTCCATGTCCTAGGACCCATATCCTATATGTAGCTCCACATCGTAGGACCCCGTGTCCTCTGGCTCCATGTCCTACATATAGCTCCACATCCTAGGACCCCATGTCCTCTGGCACCATGTCCTACATGTAGCTCCACATCCTAGGTCCTCGTGTCCTCTGGCTCCATGTCCTACATATAGCTCCACATCCTAGGACCCCGTGTCCTCCGGCTCTGTGTCCTTTGGCTCCTTGTCCTGTAGCTCCACGTCCTGGGACCCCATGTCTTCTGGCTCCATGTCCTAGGGTGTTCCGCTGCAGAGGCAGAGATGTGAAGCAGGCAGCTTCCGTATGACCAGGCGGGAGTGCTGCCATTGGTTTCGTTTGTGTGCTCCCGGGGATGGAATGCTGGGCCATGCACATCTGAGCAAGTCTCTGCCACTGAGCTGCCCCAATCCAAGTAGCAGTTGTACTGGGTGAAGGGAGGCGCCCAAGGGTTGAGGAAGCTGAGAATGTGTCACAGAGGCACAAATAGGTGAGTGCCCCGTGCAGTCTGGGGATATTGGAACTGCGGCTAGAATTGTCCCTCTTTTCTTGCACACTAGGGTCAATGCATCCAGTAATCTCTGAACACACTTCGACCTCTTCCAATTCGCTTTCCTGATTCACCAAAGCACAGATGTGGAATTGTCCTGCTGTGTGGTGCAGAAGAAAATACCCCTTGAAAATCGGGTGCCTGGAATGGCTCAGGTCCCAACTGCACAGAGCCGGCTGCACCCCCTCTGGGCCGTGAGTGAGTCTTTGTGAGCAGAAAAGACCACTTCTGTTGTTGCTGTTTGTTTCCTGCAGTACCTGGACATGGAACCCTGGGGTGCTCTACCACTGAGTTACCCTCCCCAAGTCCTGCCTATTTATTTATTTATTCATGTATTTTTGAGACAGGGTCTTGCTAAGTTGCTGAGACTGGGCTTTAACTTGCAATCCTCCTGCCTCAGTCTCCCAAGTCACTGGGATTACAGGTGTGTGTCACTGCACTTGGATAGTGATACATGTGTTAAAGATTAAATTTTTAAATACATATTTGGGAAAATATTTGCAAAATGTGCGATAATTAAGGGTAAGTCCTCCACAGGCAAAGAACCTTTCTGTATAATAAAAAGCTGACCATCTGTGGGTGGAAGTGGCTGGACATTACCAGAGAACGCCTGTTACTGATTCTTTCTGTATTTTTATTGGTGTGCTTTAGTTGCACATAATGGTGGGGTTTGTGGTTACATATTTGACATGCACACAGTAGAACAATAGCATCTGGCCAACGTCATTCTCCTGCGTGTCCCCTTGGTGTGATTTTTTTTTAAGGAATAAAAAAACAGAATGAAGCATGATATAACATGGCTGCATCTCAGAATAATTCTTCCAAGTGGAAGCAGCAGGACAAAGGGCTCACAGTGAAAGAACCGCATTAAATAAGACCCTAGGGAATGCAAACCTTGCTAGAGGGACAAGATGCACAGGATTGAATGGGAATGCAGTGAAAAGCATGAGGGAAAGGGATTTTGAAAAGGATTTGCGGGGGTGATGTACATGTTCAATATCTTGACGTTGATGATGACTTCATCGCAATTGGATGCTGACATCACAACTAGCCAAATTGGACAATGAAGATGTGCAGCAGCCAGGTGTGGTGGTGCACACCTGTAATCCCAGCAACTCGGGAGGCTGAGGCAGGAGGATCCCAGATTTGAGGCTAGCCTCAATAACCTAATGAGGTGTAAGCAACTTAGACCCTTTCCCAAAATAAAAAATAAAAAGGACTAGGGATAGGGGCTGGGGTGGTGGCTCAGCAATTGGAGTGCTTACCTGGCATGGATGAGGACCTGGGTTCAAAGCCCAGCACCACATAGACAATGAAGTGTTGGAGAAATGAAAATTGATTCTTTCACTCTCCCTCTCAAAAAAAAAAGAAAGAAAGGACTGAGGATGTAACCCAGTGGTAGAGCACCTCTGGGTTCAAATCCTTTACATGCAAACAAAATAAAAATCAAACGAAGACGTGCTGGTTATCAGGTGCTAATTGTGCCTTAAAGCAGCCCTTACGAAATGGTGGGGGCACTACTTAAGAGAAAATGCAGCGGCCAATGACATTCAAAACGTCAGTCTCCTTGGTACCTGAAGAAAGAGAAAGAAGCCTCCACGTTTCACCTGCTGCATTGGCAAAGGTGCTTTGGCTCTGTTTCACACTAGAACCGAGTCCTGCTTGACTTTACAATGAGGCCTGCGAGACACCGTGGCCTGCTTCAGCAGTGCAGCAAGGCAGGCAGCGAGGCAGCTCACGCTGTGCACCCTGGAGAGACACCAGGCGGAGGAGCAGCAGCGAGGGGTCTGCCCTCCTCCTGGGCTTGCTGGCTGGCAAGAGCCGCTTCCCTGTGTGAGGCTGCGGACCCCCAGACACTGGCCCCCGGAAACCAAACCCAGAGCATGGAAATTTGATTTAAACCGCAGACAAGTGGACCGGCTCTGTACCCATCGCCCAAGGGTTTAAAGGACACCAAAGGCAGCCTCCGCCACTTCCTTAGTGGTCTCCATCCCTGCCCAGAGCGCTTTCCCCAGAGCGGCCTGTCTCAGGTTGCGTTGACACTAAACCGAGCTTCTGGTTTAGCCAAGTGGTGCTCTAGGAGGGAACTAACCCCTGCAGGAGAACACAGGGCTCTGTGGTGAGGGCCAGCAAACCCCAGGGAGCCCGCTCAGTGGTCACTGGAAGAGAACTCAAGTCAGCCAGCTCGCCCGGGCAGCTACCAGGGAGAAGCGGAAGCCAAGGCCAGGGCTTGGATAATCTGCCAACACGGCCGCTGACCCTGGAGAATGGAGAAGGGACTGAAGACCTTGGCAGTCTCCCTAATCATGATAAATATGTATATGGCCTCCTGATAAATGTTCACGGCACAGAAGCGCAGATGAGACTGAACACATAATGATCCTCGTTCGTTCTTAGACCTCTTTGCTGAAATTGCCAATTAAGATAGTGCTGGGAGAGGAAGTGGTTTCCAGCAGCAGAGAAGATGGCTTGAAACCAGCATCTCCAGCCACAGACGCCAACTGCTGATGGCTTTTGTCCCCAGGAGCACCATGTTGGGGAAAGACACGGACACTTTGTCCTTGTGACAGTCCTGGATGTGAGTGCCCGTGGCGACCTTGCCCTGCCATCCCGACCCTTCATGGATTCACTGGCATCTCCAGAGCCCTGTGGCTCAACACTGTAGCCTCATGGGGCCGTGGCGAGGAGAAAGGAGGAGGCTGAGCACCCCGGGATGCTGGAGGAGGACACTGAAGGTAGCTGGGTGCAGTGGGCACCACCCTGGCACCGCTCCTATGCCCTGCAGTGTGGCGTGAAGGTATCCCCAGCCTGGAGGGTGCTCTCCTGCACTACAGGCTCCCTCACTGTGGACCCTTGTCCTGGGCACCACCCAAGCTCTCAGGGCCTTGCATGGGAAAAGCAGGAAAGTCTCATTGACCACAGGACCTCCCCTCTGAGGCTCACTGGACAGGACGTGGTAAGCACTGGGCTTAGTAAAGGAAATGCAGCCCCTCACAGTCTGGTGGCCACAGGTCCAGGGTCCAGCTGTGGCAGGAACATGCTCCCTCCCAGGCCTCTCTCCAGCTGCCAGGCTCCCTGGCTGGTGGCGGTGTCACTCCAGACTGCACACGGTGTTTCTGGATCTGAATTTCCCTTCTGGGTGAGGATGCCAGCCATAGTGGGTCAGGACCCATCCTAAAGAGCCTCTCTCCAAATAAGGCCACAGTCTGAAGTGTTGGGGACTTGGGGGGAGGGACAGTGTGTGTGTGTGTGAGACAGAGAGAGAGAGAATCAATTTTATTTAGTTCTTCATGTGGCTTTCATTGCTGCAACATTCCGTCGTATGTCAGGGTTCGAACCCACAACTTTGTGCATGCCAGGCAAGCTTTGCAACTGCCGAGCCACCACTCCAGCCCCAAACTACAAGGTTTTGTAAAAGTACAATTTCCTGTGATGCAGATACACACATCTGGGGTGGACAGTCTGCGGCATTTACACAAAAGGTCAACCAAAATCAGAATATTGGACAGAGGTACATGTGCCCATGTCCAGTGGCCAGATCAGCCTGCCAAGGGTTCAGAGTGAAGACAGGACACATTTACCTCGCTCTCACTCCGAAAGGTTTGCTACCAGAACCGAGGCGATTGATCAGATATACGGCCTCGGGCAAGCTCAGTATTAAACTGTCATTTTGTCAATAAAACGTCATTTCATCAATATAATGTCAGTGTGCCTGAATGTTTCTGCATAATTAATTCTGCTGATGCATTAAGGAATGTTATACACAATATTAATCAAAAAGTAGTGTCAATAGGAGGGTAATATATAAACCTAGATATAAAGATTACAAACCTGCTGAAAGCTGTATTCCCACTGAGACACTTCTCATCTAGAAATATTTGTATTTTTTTCATAAAATTGCAATTTAAAAAATTAGTCAGTCAAGGAGAAGCAATTAGAGTAATATAGAGAAACCTCTTGGGAAATTAATTTTTCACAAAACATTGTTTGATAAACGGCACTCAGCATTTGGACGTCCTCTGAGGATGGAAGTGGCCCCAGGCCCATGCTGCGGACAGTGCTACCTCCTGCGAAGCTGATTGTCACCACCCACAGGCCACAAGGGCGGAACCCAGCCAGGTGCAGGGGTTGTTTTGGAACCTCTGGGGCCCACCTTCTGCAGGGCAGGGCTTTGGAGCCTGTGGGAGGGACATGACCCTCCTCACCACTGGCCTCTGCTGCTGTCCACAAATTGTGCTCCCCAGTTCCTGACTGCTGCTCTTGCTCTGGCCTGTGGCACGCAGCAACCCCCACCCTTTCCTCACCTGTGCCCTGCTCTGTCCCTCCAAGGAACACAGGTCACCACTCCAGGGAGCCCCCAGCGTCCTGGCTGGGAGCAACACACTCATGGTGCACAGGAGGACCCCTGTGCAGACGGACAGGGGGTGGCTTGCAGGGCACCGGAGCCTGCTGACTGGGCCTGGTTGCCACGTGCTGTGCATTCTCCACTCAGGCTCAGCCCCTCCAGGCCCCCAGCCCAGTGTGAGAAGACAGAGCAGCAGGAGCTGGGGCTGCACTGCTGCCCCCAGCCCAGCCCCACCTGGACACCATGAAGTCAAGGCCTCGGCAGAGGGAAGCCTTGGACTCCTGGGCTCACCCAGCTTTACCACCACAAACCCTTCCTTCTCAGAGTGTGCATCTGAGGGATGGTGGCGGTGACATTACCAACAGTGCATGGGCATGAAAAGCTCGAGTGGGCTCTTCAGACGGTGCGCAGCTGAAGGAGCCCAGAAAGTGTTGCTCATTGGTCTGGTCGGGGCTCAGCACCCCTAATGCAGCTTACCTGGGGACTGGCCCCATCCCTGCCCAGGAGACAGACTCCCACTTGAAGCTTAGCTTTGGACTTGGACACACATGCTCACTACAGACGCGTTCCACACTCTCACCTTAGTGCTCCCCACGTCCTGGCTGGGGTCAATATCTATTATCTCTATTTTACGGATAAGATAAGGAAACTGAAGTATGGAAGGATTGAGTAACTTGCCAAGGTCATGGATTGACCAGCAGGAAGAGAGCTACCATGACGCTGGACCTGCCCAGCTGCCCAGCTGCAGAGTGGACCGCATTCCTCCCCCATGATGTACACAAACCCTGGCTGAGCATCTTCTGCACCACGCCCAGGCTGGGGATGGAGCCCAGGGCACATGCCCCACCACCCATCTGCACCCAGCCCCCGTTTTCTGTGCTACTGCTGTAACCCTAACTTAAGAACCTGTTTGGATTCAGAAACTTCTACTTCTATTTCGCAATGGATTCCTAAAATTGCTTTGAAACAATGAGATAGAGGGCTGGAGCAGCAGCTCAGCAGTTGGAGTACTTGCCTGGCATGAGCAAGGACCTGGGTTCAAATCCCAGCATCACGTTCATAACAAAGTGTTGGAGAAACAAAGGCCAGATGAAAAAATAAATAGAATTGATTCTCTCTCTTCCTCCCACACCCTCCATTGAGAGAGAGAGAGAGAGAGAGAGAGCATGTCTTAGAGTGTCCCTGTGTTTTCTAGGCTGGCCTTTGCCTTCAGGAATCAAGTGCTTCTCCTGCCTCAACCTCCCAGGTGGTTAGGGCAGACATCAGAGTTCAGCTCCAATGCCTAAAATTTAAGAATTTTACAATGTTTCTATTCACAACTGTAACATAAGTGTATGGTTGTGAACCATTGTATTTGTTTTTACTCTAAAATTTTCAGAGTGGTTGGAGCACTTGCTTGGCATGTGCAAGGACCCGGGTTCAAACCCCAGCACCATGTACACAATTGTTGGAGAAACAAAAGCCAAATGAAAAACTAAATAAAATTGATTCTCTCTTTCTCGCTCTCATCTCTTCCTCGTTCTTTAGAAAAAATTGTTTTTCAGGGGCTGGAGCAGTGGCTCAGTGGTAGAGCGCTTGCCTGGCATGCTCAAGGACCTGGGTTCAAATGCCAGCACCACATGCACAACCAAGTGTGGGAGCAACAGAGGCTAGATGAAAAACTAAATAAAATTGATTCTCTCTTCCTCTCTCTCTTTAATTTTTTTTTTCAGAGACAAACCTTGAATGCATTCTAATATACAGGTTCATGCTGCATTAACAAAGGTAGATGGGTACTCAATGGCAGATCCCCAGTCTTTTAAAATCTCTTTAGAGGCAAGCAGATATGATTAGTTCCGACCCATGTTTGAATCACATAGTCCTTATTAATTTAATTATTAAACCAAATTTGCAATCATTAAAATGCCTTTTCAGAGAAAAGTTGTATTATCAATGTATTTCTCATCAAGCATTCCTGGGAGCTCACAATTATCTACAGACCCATGTAGGCTCTGAATAAGGCCCTACGTGTTAAATAGCTCGTCTTCTTCTTCTGGTACCTTTATCATCTAAAAATGGTTTCTTTTCTTTTTAAAGAAAGAGGGGGGGCTGGAGTGGTGGCTCAGCAGTTTCGGCGCTTGCCTGGCAAGCACGAGGACCCGGGTTCAAACCCCAGCACCACGTACACAGCTGAGTGTTGGAGCAACTAAGGCCATGTGAAAAACTAAATAAAGTTGTTTCTCTCTTTCTCTGTCTCTCTC
>PVKS010047273.1:0-12955 GCA_004027875.1 Aplodontia rufa | reverse complement strand
CTGCATGCTTTTACAAAAATGCAAGTGTTTAATCCTATTGTCAAATATATCTAAAAAAAAAAAAACAAGGGGTGGGAGGAGGGGAGAAAAGGGGGAACTGAGTTAAAACAAGGTACACTCCAAACTTTTATAAGTATGTCATTGTATATACGATTTGTCATGCATTTAGGAAAAAAAAAGTTCTTCATAGATATAAGAATTATGTAACTATACTTGGGTATATTAGGAAAAATATATGACCCAGAAAGAGGCAAGGGACTAGGGGACCGGAGGAGGGGGTAGGGGAGTGCTGGGGGTGGGGATATTGACCAAATTATATTGCTGTATTGTGTGCATCTATGATAAGTGACAAGAAATCCCATCATTATGTACAACTATAATATTACACCAATAAAAAAATAAAAAGGATGTTTGTTTGCAAAAATTGATTGGGCATCACTCAGGTCCTGACTTTTATTTTGAAGTAGCTAATAATTGATAGTGTTGATTGAGTAAATCCTTTGTGCTCAGCACTATGCTAGGATTGGGGTGGCCAGACAAATTTGGGTGCTTTCTGAGATCTGTCTGCCCTGCACTCTACTCTCCTTGGCATCAGACAGACACTGGAGGTCACCTGAACGCTTGTTCTTCTGTTTCCTTCCCAGGCTGATAAGAAGGACCCCCAAGGCAATGGCACTGTGGCTGGGTTTGAGCTGCTGCTCCAGAAGCAGCTGAAGGGCAAGCAAATGCAGAAAGAAATGTCTGAATTCGTCCGAGAAAGGTAAAGCCCAGGTCCCATCCAGGTCCCACGCTGTCACTGGTCACCACCTTGGAACAGTGGCCTGAGGGGCATCAACAGGGACTTAGTACCACATGCCTAGTCTTGGGCCAGTGAGCATGGCAGGGAGTCTGAGACTGGAATCCCAAATGCATGGCTTCTCCGTTCAGACTGGTCACCAGATGTGTGGCATTGGCCTGTGTGGTGTTTCTAAAGATTTGAAGCAACATTTGGAAAATATGGGTAGATTTCAACTGGGTGTGGTGGCACACATCTGTAATTCCAGCAGCTGAGCGGGATGGCAAGTTCAAAGCCAACCTCAGCAATTTAGCGAGGCCCTAAGCAACAAATATAAAATGGGCTTGGGATGTGGCTCAGTGGTTAAACACCCCTGGATTAAAAAAAAAAAGCCTGGTAGATTTTACTTTAAAATCTATACCCCTCTCTTGATAGGATTGCCCCCACTTCCCATCCCTCATGCAGCAAATGCCTGGAGCTCAGCATAGCCATCCTGTAGTGGGCATGTGTTCCTATTTTGCTGTAGTCTCCACCACTCCCTACTGTCTCCCCTACAGACTGCTTCACTCCTTTATCTTTCTGGTCCTTGCTGGAAATACCATCCCTCACCATAACCCGAAAGGGGAGTGTTCCCTTTCAATTCATCTTCAAACCAAGGTATATAGAACCATCCCCCAATCCACCCCTGCCTTTGGGAATATAACAGTAGCTTGTATGGAGAACTTGGGAAAAATCAATGAAGAAACAATAAATTCAGTCCAAGAGAAATAAGGAAAGCTACAGGAAGAAAAAGAAGTTCCTTCTCCACCTCCTTCCCGCATCTAAGTGGAGACAGATAAACACACACTCACCTGCACCCTTCCACACGCCCCACTTGCATGTGTGCACACACACATGCACGTAATTTTGCAAGTAGCACTTCCAAGGCATACTGGAAATATTTATAGCGAATGGCAATATGTTTTTAAAAGCTTTCTTGTTTTTATTATAACAACCGTAATCAGGTAATAATGCTTTGGCATTTAAAGCACCCCGTTTCTTTGGGAGTCCTATTTTCTGTTTGTATAATCAAATCTTTATTTTATGACCAGTTAAACTGGTAGGAAGTTGGAAGGCTGTGTTGCTCGGTATAAAACAGGCAGATAGGAAAAGGGTGGTCTAAGCCAAGTCTGAACAGACTCATGGTTTTTGCTCATAACACTGTTATGTTAGGAAGCAGCGAGCTCTTCCGCTTCAGGGGAGGCTGGTCTAGAGATTCCTCCAGCTTTCTCAGCCCACCTTGGGCCCTCAGAGGGAGTTCCTTTTGGAGCCCAGAGAGGCCAGAGCCTAGGTGCAGAGGTGGAATGTGCTTGGCTAGGGACAAGTGTCCCTGGTTTGCTGTGGCCTCTGCTGAAGAAAGTAGGGCAGTGGGTGGAGGTGATGTCGGCTGGTTTTGGAGGTGAGGCTCAGAAGGCAGATGGCAGGTGCACCTCCTGTGCCCAGGCATGTCCTTGGCATTGTGACGTGGTTGGATCTGATTTCTGGAGGCCTTGGCCACGGTCAGGCGATGCAGGCTGGCAGTCTTCGCAATCCTGGGAAGGGATGGAGGTGAAGGCGGAGGGAATGGAGAGGAAGCAGCACAGCTGAGAGGCTGGTGAGAGGCATAGATGAGAGCGAAGCAGCCCAAGAAGGAAGGAGATCCGGAGTCTCCGTGCCAAATCGTGCAATGATCATCACTCAACCTGCTGCTGCCGGATCGGATCGTCAGCTGCCCTCTCTACACCCGAGTGGCCAGGAAGCCGTCTCTGCAGCCCTGGGGCGTTTCTGTTCTCCACATGAAGGACCAAGGCTCCCTGGGGACCCATCCATTGGCCAGCAATGGTTGTCATGGTGCAGCTCCTCTGCCTCCCACGTGGCCCCAGAAGCACTTAGGCGATGAGCAGAGCCCTTTGTCAGCACAATTAACACACACGTGAAGATCACACAGAACACTCCCAGGAGAGCCGCCGTGGAAGTGTGTCCAGGATCTGCCTGCTGGGAGCTCGGTCCGAGGCAGCTTCCCTCCCCAGGGGAGCAGAATCAGGATGTAGCTCTCCGGACACTGCCTGGTTGCCATGGAGATACTTGTACCCTTGACGGGACTTCACAATTAGAGGCGTTGGGGTGGGAGACCATAGAGAGATGTTCCATTCTTGCTTTGAAGCATCTGGGGCCATCTGGGGGAGTCTAAAATCAGAATGCTGGGCTGGGGGGCAGGATATACGTGCGGCGTCCCTAGTGGCGTCCCTGGTGGTCTGTCGTAGCAGCCTCCATTCAGGCGAGGGCTCCCATGTGTCCAACTGTACAGACGACAGCATGCATCTTCACAGCGCTTGGAGTCAAGTGGAACAGTCCCACTGCAGAGGAGGAGACAAAGGTGCAGACAGCTTCATTCATTCATTCTGTAAATAGTAAGAGCCACGCACCCTCAGAGCGTACGGTCTGCATGGCCCAGTGGCTCCTTTACAAGCTCCCATCCACCCTCCAGCCCTGGAGAGCTGATGTATTGGTTTTTCTCTTTCTGCAGGATAAAAATTGAAGAAGAATATGCAAAGAACTTGGCTAAACTCTCTCAGAACTCCTTGGCTGCACAAGAGGAAGGGTGAGTTGGAAGGAGAGGGATGGACCAGGGGGATGAAGGGACACTGATCACTGGAATAGACCCGCTTTGGATGAGGAGGTCTCCATGAGCCTGGGCCAAGGTGGCCTGATGCTCAGGTTGGTTTCTTACAGCTCAAGGTTCACCCTTATGACTTCAGGTGTGCTCCTAGCGCTCAGAGGGGGCACTCATAACTCAGGGCAGCACCCATGGCTTGAGATGAGTGCTTATGGCTCCAGCTGGGTACTCATGGTTCAGAATGGGTGCTGATAGCTCAAGGTAGGTGCTCATAGTTCAGGCTATCCGCCTGTGACTCAGGAAGAATGCTCGTGGCTGAAGTTGAGCACCCATGACTCAAAGTATGGGTGCCCACATTGTCTTCTTTCTTCTAGTCACCCAGGGGCCTCCTTCCAGGTGCTGGAGCAAATCAGAACCCCCTCTGCCCTCTCCCCTGTATCTGGCTGCTGCCTTCAAATGCCCAGCCCAGAACCCATTTCTGCGAAGGCAGGCTAGGAGGAAGCTGGGTATGAGAGGATTTCATATCTGGCCCCTTAGAACTCTCTCCTGTGGGCCTGGGGCTCAGGCTCCCCTTCCCACTCCTGCTGTGACTTCCTTAGGTTGGACTAACACTGAGCCCAGCCCTCCCTCCCAGCCGTGCAGTGATTCCTAGTGGGAGAAAGACTTCAGCTTTCCCCACTCTGTTGACAGGGTCTCAACCCGCACCTGTCACCGGTGGGCATGCCAAATGACACTCCCCTGTGGAGAACAGTGTGGCAGCTCCTCAAAAACCTAACCATAGAATTACTATATGACCCAGCAATACCTTCCTAGGTTTATACCTAAAAGAATTGAAAACAGGAACTCAAACAAGCATTTACAAAGCAGCACTGCTCACAAAAGCCAAAAGATGAAAACAACCCAAATTCCATCAGGGAACAAGTGGGTATACATGTGGTAGTATGTACCTGCTCCATATCCACGAATCTTCAATGGAATATTACTCAGCCATAAAAAGGAATGAAACTCTTAAATATGCTACTATGTGGATGAAACTCAGAAGCATTATGCTAAGTGAAAGGAGCCAGACAAAATGTGTTCACATAGTGTGTGATTCCGTTTATATAGAATGTCCAGAGTGGGCAAATCCATACAGGTAGACAGCAGATTAGTGGTTACCGCGGGACATGGAGAAGAGGTACATGAGAGAGACTGCTTCATTGCAAAAGCTTTGTTTTTAAGGTATTTGTCTGGTGACTTGCTGTAACAAAATACTGCAGCGTGTGGCTTAAACTGCAGAAGTGTAATTTTCTCAGATCTGGAGGCTAAAAGACTGAGATCAAGGTGCTGGCAGGGCTGATGTGAGGAGAGTGGTTTCCCCTTAGGTTAGGTTACTGTCTCACTGCGCTCATAGCCCCTCCTGGGTGTGTGCTGCGATGGCGGGGAGAGTGAGAGCACTTCCTGGTATCCCTTTTTTGTTTTATTTTATTTATTATTATTTATTTATTTTGGTACAAGGGATTGGACCCAGGGCACTTAACCACTGAGCCACAACCCCAACCCTTTTTATTTATTTTTTTTTTTAATTTTGAGACAGGGTCTTGCTAAGTTATCTCAGGGCCTCACCTAAGTTGCTAAAACTGGCTTAAAACTTGCAATCCTCCTGCCTCAGCCTCCCAAGCTGCTGGGATTACAGGAGGGAGCTACTATGCTTAGTGGGTATTTCTTCTTCTAAAAACACTAATCCCATAGGATCCAGACCCCACCCTTTAACCTTCGGTGTCCTTGGCAGCAGACTGGGAGGTGGCCTCATTAACCTTATTTACATCCTTAAAGGCCCCATCCCCAAATAGCAGCCACATCAGGGAAATGAATATCTGAATTGGGGGAGCACAAATTCTTGTTCCCCAACTGGTGATGGAAATGTGTTGGTCACACAATGCTGTAGATGTCCTAAAACCACTAGATTAGTCACACTAAGTTGGTTCATTTTATGTTGCATGATTTTTACCTCAATAAAAATAAAAATGATGAATCCTCTCAGGAGGTTAGAGTTGCAAGGGTCCCCAGAGGTCAACTCTCTGTTCTCACCTCTGTCCTGCGCAAGTCTCTTTTAAGTCCTCCTACACGGGGAAGTGAAGCCCCAAGAAGGGAGCCTGCCTGTCCTGGGATGGTTGATCTTTACCAAGTCCATGTCTGCCTCCCTGGCCTGAAATCCTTCAGGGGACAGAGATTTTGCCAGACAAATGTGGCTTTGATTAAGGCCTCTGCATGGTCTGACTGTACAGCCAAAGGACCTCCTCCAAATGGTCTTCACCAGCCCTTCCAGCCGCACACAGCAGGGCAGCCAGCAGGCCAGCATCTCTTCCACAGACGTAAATGGGGTTGATTATTTCTTGTCGCCTCTTCTCCATGCAGAAGGGGATAACAGGCAAGTAGACCCTGCCACCCAGGAAGGGGCTTTCCTGAGAATCCCCATGCCCTGCACCCACCCTGTGCCGCTCTGGAGTCTTCGGCTTCTACCTCCTGGGCCTGGGCTGCTGCCAAGGACACTGTGTCCTGCCAGCATACCCAGCATATGCTCCTAAACCAAGCAGCCCAGCCCCACATGCCAGGCCTGCACCATGCTGCACACACATACACGTGCAAGCATGAGAGAAACACCGCACACGCTCCCGTGCAAGCATCTGTGTGACTCACCTGTGTGCACACACACCCATCCCGAGTGCACACGCCAGCAGGCACTTGGCGTGCGCCTGTGAACCCGCGCCGCGACACAGTGTGTGAAATGCTGTTTTGCGTTCACACACAGACCTGGACGCTGACTCCAGCCCACCTTGAAAGCTTCCAAAGTGCAAGGCTGGAGCTTGGAATTTGGGACCATTTCAGAAGATGCAGTTGGGGGACCCTGGAGATGATTTTACAAGCCGAGTGCAGTGTGCAGATTAGATTTCGGAGGACACGTGCGTGCTGGTGAATAAACAGAATTAGATTATCTGCTCTGCCTCCAGTTTCCCTCTCTGGTGTGGAAAGGAAATGGGATTTGGGTCCTTCTTGGTTGGCAGTTTTGAGGGGTAGCATGCATTTTGAATTTGGCAAGCCTCAAATTCTATTTTGGGACAGAATGACATCTGGGTTTTTTTTTTTTTCAAATGAGAGAAATTCTAAGTGGATTTTTTCCTAAAAATTTTAGTGATTTTATTTTTGATTAGCGTATATTAATTGTACATGTGAATGGTGCTCAGGGTGATATTTCTGCACATCTCAAAGTGGCTTCAAGGAACTAGGGATGCCAGAAAGGGGAAGGGATGCATGGGGGATGCATTAGCTCAGAGGACCCATCTAAAAGTTTGGAGCAATGTCCTTCCACCTAGGAGTGCCCAGCCTGGAGGTGGGGCCAGGGACATGTCCTGGGTGGAGACCTGACTTCTTCATTTTTTCCCTAAAGCCCTGAGCTGACGTTCCCGGGCCACCATGCATGTCCCTGCCCAGTTACACACCATGTGCTTTGCTGACAGCAAACTTACAGCTCTATAGGAAAAACTCGGGGCACCTCCCAGGACCTGTCTTTGGCTTCTGTGGTTCTCATTTGAACCTTCTGCAGGCTGCTCTGTGTCACTCAGCTACTAGGGGCAAAACCCACTCACGTTTACAGAAGGCTTCTATAAGCCATGGGTCACTTTGCTTTCACTTTAGAGCTAGGATCCATCTCATGTGTGGCCTTAGGTAAGGGTCCAGGTTCCCTTTTTACCCTGTGGATACGCAGTTATCTCTGCACCATCTGTTACGTTCATTCAAGGGCTTCCGGTATAGCTCAGGGGTGGAGCGCTTGTCCAGCATGCATGAGGCCCTAGGGACAGGACATGGAGGGTGGGACTGTCCATCAGCGTTAATCTGTTCATGAGGGCACTGCCCTTGTGACCTAATCACATCTCAAAGGTCCTACGCGCTTCACGCTGTTGCGATGGGGAGTAAGTTTGCAGCACATGTATTTTTGTGAGAACATGTTCACACCATTGCTCTGTATTCTGTCCCACTGACCTATGTAACTGCCAAGATTGCAGACCCCTTCGCAACCCTGGATCCTTCTGCCCACCCTGGGCCACCCCGAGGGTCCCAGGTGCCTTGGCACATCTCCCAGGAGCTCAGGTGAAGACAAACGTCCACAGTTTGGATAGCTCCAGACTCACCCCAGCTGGGCTTCCCCGGGGACCTCTCTTTGCTTCTCAAACTCCTAGATAAAAATCAGTGTCATTTGCCATAAACCACTCCCTTGGCCTGAGCAAGCGCTACCACCAGACTGGGCCACCTATCCGCGGGATGGCTCTGCTCCACTGGGTAATTCTCTGCTGCTTCCAGATGGGTCACAGTGTGCTGTCTTTTAATCAGTTTTTCCCACTCAAGTTTAACGAATTCTCAGGGCAAAATGGCTCTTTGATGACATTAAGTCAGTTGAGCCTTCCGCCTGGATTTACTGGCTGGTTGAAGTGGTCAGGAGCGAGAGACAGGGCTGTCGTGCGGAATGGTCAGTCCGGTTGAAGAGTCCCAGGTAATGAAGGCTGCAGTGTCCCTTTGAAAGTCTCAGGGATGTCAGATTTCATCTAATTGAAGAATCTCCTCGGAGCAGAGAGGTGATTTCGCCTAGAGAGCTTAGCTGTTCTCTTGCAAGCGTACGGTGCAGCAGCAGGACACATAACCCTAGAAGCTCGGCCAGAGAAGAGCCACACACCTGGGGATGGTGACGGGAGCCTTCTCTCTGTGCAGCTGCACCCACCATGTCCCGAGACCCAAATGGTCCATCTGTGCCTCTCCGGAGCCATGCAGCTGGAGAGTTGCCGATAAGCAGGGTTGCATGGTGTCTTCTGTTTGAGAGGGGGTTTCTCCCTGACATATCACCAGGCATTTGTACCCCTCACCAGCAAACCAGGGAGGGAGGGTTTTGGTAAGACGCTCGGAACAGTAATCAGCCACACATCAAGGCCCTTGCTGCATCCAAGGATTGGGAACCATGGCCCACCTTCTTGAAACCTTCCTCAGTCTGTGCAAGCCTCTGGGTTCTAGATTTTTCCCCAGACTGTGCTCTCTTCCCTTAGCTGCAGAGGTAAGACTAGTTCACCTTGGCTTTGATGGTTCAGTGTGGTGGCCCTGTGGGTGTTTTCTGCCTGGTCTCTGCCTCCTCAATATCTCCAGTCTTAGATGGTATATACCATCCCAAGATGTAGGGTTGACACCCACCATGCCACCTTAGATGGTCTGTGACTTCAGACCTGAGGTTGGTACAGTTCTTTCTGGGGTCCCCTGAGTCTGACTGTATCCTCCCTGTTGCAGCTCCCTGGGAGAGGCATGGGCCCAGGTGAAGAAGAGCCTGGCAGATGAAGCAGAAGTTCATCTCAAGTTCTCCGCCAAGGTAATTAACCCCCTCGCCGCAGCTTGGACCTAGGCTGGTCTTACAGACAGTAGTACCCTGATAAATGGCTACCAACCATATCTCCAATTTGTAGTGTTTGCCAATTCCAGTGGTGTAAATTTCAAGCTACAACCCCTAAGTCACCGAATACAGAGTTGGAAGAGATGCGCATGGCTACCAACCATATCTCCAATTTGTAGTGTTTGCCAATTCCAGTGGTGTAAATTTCAAGCTACAACCCCTAAGTCACCGAATACAGAGTTGGAAGAGATGCGCACTAGCACGTCTTGAGACAATGTTTCCATTATACAGACCCAGTAGCATAAATAGCCAGCAATATCCACCCAGAGCTTAGATGTAGTACAATATAGGTGAGAAGTGGTAAGTGTTATTTATTACCTTTGTTTTTAAAATAATGTTATGTGTTCCCATAATTGGATTTTTAATAATGGTTGTGTTCAACAGTCAGCTCAAGAAAATTCCTAAATATTTAACATTTAGTTCTTGGAAGCCACTTGGAGCTCTGTGTATCTCTGTGGTAAAGGTGGGCACTCCGCCCCCAGTTTCTTAGGTAGACCCCTGAGTGATGTTATCCGAGTCTCTCCTTGCCAGCCTTCTCAGCAATGGATTGGCATAGTCTGTCTCTTCTCAGTGTCTGGAAATACTCGACTGTGCCCAGGAGGACTTTTCTTTTGCTTTTATTTGTTGCTGTAACATTTCAGAATGGGTAAATGACCTTCTTTTCATTTTGGTTCCAAAGACACTAGCACCAGGACTTTTTTGAGGACAGGGTTGTTTCTGTCCTGTTCATTTCACTCTCAGTGATCAGGGTGGTACCTCGCCCATAGCAGGTGCTTAACAAATATTTTTTGAAATAATGAATGTGTGGAGTCCTCTAATAGTCTCCTTGCTCCATCTTTTCAGATCTGTTTATCTCAGGATTTCTGCATGTTTCCAAATGACCCTGCCATCTCCACACACTGGCTCATCTCTCCCACATTCTTCTCTGACTCTCACTCCTTTTTTTTTTTTAATCTGTGACACTACTTTTTAAGTAAAAAAAATAAACTAAGTACCTCATTGAGATAATTCATACTAATGTGATCATGACACCTTTCCTTGGGATCACCCTCTCCTTAGCATTTAAACAGGACTCTGGAGCTGGGGTGTAGCTCCCTGGCAGAACTCTGGTCTAGCCTAAGACCCAGCTTCCTGGAGAAGCTCTCTGGCCTCCCCAGGAGTGCCAATAACAGGACACAAACCGTCCCTCCAAATGCTCAGAACATTAGGTCCATGTTCACAAAGCAGCACAATTGTGCCCATTCAGCCACCCAGAGCTATATGACGAAAGGTCACAGAAAGAAACAACACAGACTTTGCCATGAGAGCTTCTGCCACTTCCAATGTTCTTGGGGACATCAAAGCAGCAGCCTAGTGGTTCCATGGTGTTCTCTCTCGAGAGGAAAGGGGCTCCAAGGATTCGTGTGCTTGCCATGGATAATGCGGCTTCATATGCACAAAACCCATTTTCACGCCTGCTCCAGAAGGAGTATTGAAATTCTGCTCTGAATGTTCCAGGTCAGGGGGGAAAGCGCTTTAAGAACTGCAATTTTGTTCCAGCAGTCTTTCTGGATTTTCTAGTCTTCCAGGTCAAACTATTACTAATAGTGACAGGTTGCTAAAGAAACGAGAATCGCCACATTCAAAAGCAGTGAGACTGGCCCCAGCGGACGATGGGAGAAAATCTAATCATGAAATAGAAGCCTTACGTTCAGTTAGAAGATTTTAGGGGACAAGGGAGGCAGGATAAGGAGTCTAATTCAGAGTTGTCACTAATAAGCTTTGTGACATTGGGGAAGTCACTCGGCACCATTTCTTCCTGTGCAAAATGACCGGTTTGAATCAGATCAGCTACTGTGACCCACAAGAGTCCACCTCACAAGGCCACCTGGCACCCACTGATCACAGGCATGTACCTACTCCCACCCATATCTATTTGAACAGTCACATATGTAGCATGTTTCACAGTACTTACCTTCTGCCTGAAATGCACTTGGATCCTGTCTATCCAAGGCTGTTCTATTCTTGCCAGAAATCTGGTCCTGACCCAGTAAATTGATTTCCCAGCGCTTAGCCACCCACCGTTTGAAAAATGGGCAATCTCTGAAATTGCTTCCCATCTTATAATTTCTCTTATTGCTTTGGGATGTACGAAGTGAAAAGAAGAAGCAAAGACAGCTGAGTTTTGGAAAGGGAAGCAATGTACTCCAGAGCCCTCACCCATCCAATGCAGGACAGGCAGCTGAGGACAGCTTTCAGGAAGGATCTCTGACCCCTTACTAAGTAAAGATGCTCACAAGCTAAATATGAATATTAAAGATACCAAGCCAGCTTTTTTGAAGAAAAAAATTGTGTCTTTAAAAAGTACTTTAAAGGCCAAGTGCAGGTGGTGCACACTTAGAATCCCAGCGGTTAGGGAGACTGAGGCAGGAGGATTGTAGGTTTGAAGCCAGCCTCATTCCGAGTCCTCAGAAAGAGACCCCAGATCCCCATCAGCTGGTTCTACAGCAGCTGAATTCCGCAGCAGCTCCAACTCAGCAAATGCCTGATCTGTATCCATCTTCTTTGTCTATAACTGAATACCAGAGACTGGGTACATTATGAAGAATAGAGGTTTATTTAGATCACAGTCCTGGAGGCTGAGAAGCTTAAGACCCAGAAGGTGGCCTCTGGTGAGGCTTTCCTGCTATGGGGACACTAGAGGGCATCATCGCATGGCAAGCAAGCCCCTGTCAGCTCAGGTCTGTCCTTATAAAGCCACCAGGCCCATCACAGTGATCTCATCTCATGGCCTCATCTAATCCTAATCACCTCCCAAAGGCTCCAGACATCATCCGCGTGCGAATTTGAGGATTAAGTTTCCAGCATATGAAATTTGGGGAACACGTTCAAACCACAGCAACAGAAAAAGGGGTTTGTTTATTTCCGTGAGCTTGGAGTTATATATGCGTCTTATAAAACTGCCACCAGATGGGGATGTTTTCCTGGGTAAGGAAAGTTTCCGGGGCTCAAAAAATAAATAACAGGAGATATTTACAACCAATATCAGAAGGTACGTGGCATCTGGGTGGCTGGCCCTCTGTTAGCCTTTGAAGGTCTTCAGCCACGGAACCATCTGCCACTCACCTCGGCTGCCCACCTGGCTCTACCACGGCAGGTCCATCTTGATCCATTGTCTTATAAATCTCATGCCCAAACTAAGACACTCAATGCAAATATTCTCAAGAAAAAAGGGATGGGGTGGCGCAGGAAAGAGGGAAGGAATAAAATAGGATAAAAAAAAAAGCTTAAAAACTCAATGCCACCCAATTCATGGCAAAGCAGAAGTCCCTTTCGCTGGCCCTCAGGGCACAGGCGTGGTCCCATTGGTTAGGAGTGGAAAGTGTGCCTGGTGAGTTGGGAAATCGCCCTGTGGGTGCGGCCCGGGTCCGTCATCCTGTGGATTACCAACAGACCTGTAGCAGCTCTTGCCATAGAGTCCTCAAGGTTTGGACCATATCCAGGTCATGTGTGCAATCGAGACCCATGCATATAGCAGGTGTTCAATAAATAGAAATGACCTGAGATCATCTCATTAAATGGCATCATCACAGTTATTTATGGAGCTGCCTGCATAGCAGTCACTGAGCTAAATGTTTGGGGACGCAGATGGTGACATGGTTTCTGTCCCCAGTTTGGAAAGGAAGAGAGAGGGGACACCCAAGCAAAGCCATATGAGAGGCTGTGGGACATAATTAAGCGTGGGAGGTAGTGCACATGTTAATTAGCTTGATGCCGCCATGTCACAGAGGAAACTTCCAGTGAGAGCGTTTCCGTCTGTGATGGACCTCATGTACAATAGTGGTCCTGAAAGGTTTGTTGTTGTTGTTGTTCATTTGGTACCAGGGATTAAACCCAGGGGTGCTTAACCACTGAGCCACATCCCTAGTTCTTATTTTTGAGACAGGGTCTTTCTAAGTTGCTTAGGGCCTCGTTAAGTTGCCAAGGCTGGCCTCAAACTTGAGATCCTCCTGCCTCTGCCTCCCAAGTTGCTGGGCTTACAGGTGCGTACTACTGTGCTGGGCCTCCCAGAAGTTTTTTTTTTTTTTTTTTTCTTTTT